>VMDO01023643.1:0-31224 GCA_007922755.1 Pedetes capensis
TTTTTACTTTTTTGAGTGAGACAGGGTCTTGCCAAATTATGCAGTCTGTCTCTGGTCTCAAACATGTGATCCTCCTGCCTCTGCCTCCTGAGCCGCTGGTATTATAGGTGTGCGCCACCATGCCCGGCTCTTTTCTTTTTTCTTTTCTTTTCTTTTTCTTTCTTTCTTTCTTTTTTTTTTTTCTGTATTAGGGATTGAACCCAAGTTTTGCAGTAGGCAAGTGGTCTACCACTGAGCTGTATCCACAACCCTTTTCTTATTTTTAAGACAGGGTCTTGCTAAGTTGTGCAGGCTGTCTCTTGCCTCAGACTTACCATCCTCCTGCCTCTGCCACCTGAGCCACTGAGATTACAGGCCACAACACCTGGTTCAGATGCAGTATTTCTAAGAAGAGTAACAACCCACCCATAAGGTCAGCAGTGTAGTACTCATTAAGAACAAGGGTGATGAATACAATCAGACCTTAATTGTAAAGCAACAAAATTACTCACATAATTTGATTAACACCAATATTGACATCTTTCAAAAGATTTTCAGAAGGACTTTGATGATTCTGAAGCCAGGGCTTGACTTTCATATGGATCTTAATGAAGAATTACCATTGTCTCTTAAAATCAGACCAACTTAGTACTTTTATTTCTAGAGGTAATATTTCTCTCTTCTGACTTAATAAAAAATATATGTTTATGTTCCTTCCAAGACTCCAATGTTTCTTGGAAGTATCTGATTTCTGTGTTTCCTTTGTTTATATATGCATATGTGTGTGTGTTTTCTCATTAAGCAATAATAGTCAGAGAAAAATACCAGAGATATTTAAAAATTCTTCCCATATATACACTTTTGTAAGGGCAAATGCAAATTAAAAATAAGAGGTTGAATTCTCCCTGATGAAAATAAAAGGGAAAGAGTCTTCCCTTTTCTTAGAAGATTTGTTTTAAAAAAATTTTAAGGTCTTTCCCTGTCTTTTTGAAATGCATATAGACCTCTTAGAAAAACTAAATGAGTGTCAACAGTTTTATGATATAAGAATGTCTTTCTCAAGGACCTCAGAACTGTTTCTGAAAAACAATCATCAGGAAGGATATGGCCCTCTCTCCCAGCCTCTGTGGGAGGGTAGAAGCCTGACTTCAAATGGTGCCTGGCTCCAAAACTACTTGCTGTCATAAAGATATAAGAAATGCATTTTCCTTTGGGTAAAGCTAACTGTCTAACACAAATGGTCACCCCAGTTATCAAATGGGTTTGTGATGACCTTGTGTGACAAATGGTTCTGTCAAGCCTTCTTACTTGAGGATTAGTTATTGCATGTTTTGAGAGCATGTATGAGATGAGTTGTGTCTTATTGTCTCTACAAGGGAGAGTTTTCTTTCTATCTTTGCAATCTCTTAACAGATTGCCTGTGAGGCTCCTCACATTCTGACTCAATGCCTATTCAAAAATAAAACTTTTCTTTCTTTTCTACCTTTGTAGGGAGGTTTTCTGGGTTGGCAGGAGATTTTATTATTAATTTTATTTTCTTAACACCTTCCTTTGTGGCAGTTGCTGTTTGGTTATTAGTGATACTTTATGAAAATAGCCTAGGCAAGGCTGTTCACATCCATTATCATGGAAAATCAGAACAGAACCCGTGCTGGGGATTCCTGATGTGCTAGGCAGTATTCCACAGGCCTTAATGTACTGGTATTATTTTCTGTACTATGAGGAAAACTGTGAGAGGTCAGTTTAATTTTCTTGCACATTTTAGAAGACACAAAGGTAGCTGTTTAAATAGTAACATTAGTTATCATTATATTCAATTTATAAATTTTTAAAAGTATCATGTAAGGCAAGTGTCAGAAATTCCTAAATTTCACTTCTGAGTATCTGAGCTTTTGATTCTTTCTTCAGCCATCTGCCTTATCACTGGTTTTGATTCTTTCTTCTTTTATTGACCTTGAGGGAGGGCAGCTTAGATGGGTAGGCTTGGATGCTATGTGCCTATAGGCACCACCATTGGTTGATGCAACTTAATGTTATGCCATAAAACAAGTAAGTCTAAACTTACCTAAGGGAGATTCCTATTGCTCTTATTCTATCAACATTTGGCTAGAATAAACAAACCTCTTCTTATTTAAATTATTTCTTTTGTCCTAATAAGATTCTTATAAGAAATGTCTGAATCATTTTTTCAATAACTTTTAGGCTCTTGTTTTTCATTAGCATTTCCTGGAACTAAACATAATTTGTATAATATATTCAGTACACTGTGTGAGGGGCCTCTATAGCTAGGAGTAGTTTGTAGAAGTTAGAGGCCAAACAGTGGGGAGGAGGTCCTGGTGTGGAGATGGGGATGCACCCAATGACTTTGAATTCAACTCCTGTTATTGTATGTATTATGTAAACATAGGAAAGTTCTATAATCCTCCCTCCCTCAGTCTGTCTGTCTTCTCATTTTCTTTTTCTTTTTTTCTTTTCTTTTCTTTTCTTTTTTCCTTCCTTCCTTCCTTCCTTCCTTCCATTCTTTCTTCAGTACTTAGAAGTTGAACCCAGGGCTTTACACATGTTTTTGCAAGTGGTCTACCACTGGGTGGAATCCCAAGCCCCCAAAAGATGAGTTACATTGGGAAAAGCTGTTGCAAGAGACCTCTTTAAAGTGCTGAAAAATAAAGATGTCACATTGAAGACGAAGATGTGCATGACTTATGCCATGGTACTTTCAGTTGCATCCCATGGTTGTGAAAGCTGGATATTGAATAATGGAGATAGAAAAAGAATTGATGCTTTTGAATTATGGTTCTGAGGACAGATATTGAATATATGATGGGCAGCCAAAAGAATCAACAGATCTGTCCTAGAAGTGCAACCAGAGTGCTCCATAGAAAGAGGGATGTCTAGACTGTGTCTGATGTATTTTGGACATGTTATCAGCAGGGACCAATCCCTTGAGAAGGACATCATGTTTGAGAGAGTGGCAGGTCAATGAAAAAAAGGGAGACCTTCAGCTAGAAGGATTGATGCAGTGGCTACAACAAAGGAGTTAAACATAAAAAAGATCGTGTGCCTGTATTTAGTTCTGCTGTACATAGTGTTGCTATGAGTCAGAGCCAACTTGAGGTCACCTAAAAATAACACAACTGCACAGGTGATTTCTCATGTACTTTGCATTGAAAAATGTTTTTCCTTCACCAGAGAAAAGCAACTAAAGTAAATCTGCTCCATGCCCCGGCTAGATGTTAATTGCAGTCTGATTTGCTTTTGCTAAGTGTACCTTTTCTTGGCACTAATTGGCATTTGTACTTAAAAAATGAACTAATTTTAAAATTAGCTTAAGTTAGCAACTGGGTCACCAAAAAATTTTGTAGGAATTCATTCTCATGTTAGAAATCAGTGTTAGTTTTCAATTACGTATTTCCTTTGTCCACTGGGAGATTTAGACATTGCCCATCATTATTTCAATCTCTCTTTGCATTAGAAGATCCTCACTGTCTCTCCTCAGCACAAGATGGCCAGATAGTCTGCCCTCCATGAAGGTGGACTAGTGACCCAGGCAGTCTCTCACAGTCACTGCTGTGTTATTGTGCTAACTAGACCTCCTCTCCCCATTCCCTTACCTTCTTCAAAGTTATATCAGGTGTGGAACAGGAAACCTATTCCTAATCCATCCTTCAAAATGTATGTGTATCTCTGTGGTGAGTGCTGTAGCACAAGGCTAAATGTTAAAAATGGAATTTTCTCGGTGAACCAAGCAGAGAATTTTTTGTTTTATTTGTCATTCACCTCCACTGCAGCAGTTTCTCATATTGTATCCCTAATTTTTAACACAAAAGGTGGAGGTTGGGAGGAGCGTAAGGCTTTATTGCGGGGGTTAGAGAGCTCAATACATTGAACAGAAACAGATTTCATTTTCCAAACAACAGCAGAAAACAGCCCTGACCAAACAGCCATGGTCATTTTATGGAACTAGAAAGGAAATTCTGCCTGGCTGCAGAGCTGGCTGTCACAGAGGGAGGCTAGAGAGGTGGGCATGGGGCTGCATAGTTTCAAACATGCTGAGAAAACATTATTCCACAAAGTAGGTTTATTTGTAATGTTGCCTGTATTGCCCAGGATTGTTCATTGCCTTGTGCTTAAGGACCTATTAGAACAAGTGGGGCTCATTACAATAATTACCCTCAACTGAGCTGCTGTACTGTGCCAGGCATTGTGCAAAGAATAATATAATGGAGATTAGTGGTGATTCTGGCCATACCTACTTCAGGGAGTTATTTTAGAGGTGAAGTGCAATGATGCAAGTGAGATCCTTAATGTAGTGCCTGACACAAATAAAGTGCTTGATACTGATTGTATTACTGATGTTTTGAGAGGCATAGTGTAATACAGGTGAAGAACATGGGCTCTGTCCTTACTCCCTGATTTTAAGTCCTGGTTCTTCTTTGATCTAGAGCAGGTAGATATCTCTGGGCCTCAGTTTTCTTACCTGCAAAATGAGAATAATGATGCTATCTGTACCATGAGAGTATTAGAAGGATTAAATCTTTATAAAACAATACCTGCCATAAAGCACAACGTGAGTGCTTGTCATTTAAAAATGCTTTACATGTTCTATTGCCAATCCTTAGAAAAAAGGTTACATTTTACAGACAAAAAGGATGAGGTGATGTTCTCAGACACGTGGTTTAGAAGTGGTAGAGCCACAACTTCAACTTAGGTATTCCTATTTCCAAAGCCCCTCAATCTGCTCAGAAGCAGGGCTTCCATTCCAGCAAATGCAATGTGTTGAATTCCAAAACAATTTAAACATTTTATCCCACATTTGGTTCTTTGGCTTATTATCTTAAAAAATTCTTGTGTTAATTTTGTGAGGTATTTGGTCCACACCATTTTTACCAGTTCATCACATGATTTATTCAATCTTGAGCCTAAGGTTTTATTACTATTATTATGGTGGTTTTATTTTTAGAACTTGTTTGTACTGATTCCTACAAATAAAAACTAAAATTGTCATTACTGAATAATACATTTTTTGGGGGCAGAGTACAGATTCATGTTTGTTCTTATTTTAATAATTTATTTTTACTTTTTATAAGCACTTTTCATGATAGTAGTGCATTGTTTAAAACCTTGTACTTCTATGCCAGAATTCTAGGGAAGGGCTAATAGAGAGGATGTTCTCCTCCTGATAGTTTCTGTTTGATGAAGAGATTGAAAAGGTTATGCTTACGGCTTTGAGGACAAGTCACATGGCAAATTGGAAAACTGAAAATGTAAATTCATTCATATACCAAAACTGTGGTGTCCTCACAGTGTGGGTGCTAAATGATCCAGGCATGGCTCTGTCTCTAGGTAAGCTGAGAGAAGTGAGGTTTTGTAAATCTGCAGACACATGTTGGGGATTCTTGATACTACCTCGTACAGAAAACGCTAGTGAAAATTGTCAGATTCAAAATGGAGTCATTTGTGTCAAACTCTGGGAAAGTGGAGCTGTAGAAGGCCATGGAAGGAAGGCTCCCCTGAAGATTTGCCTGATATCAGAAATTATCACAAGAACATTTTCCAAACTGCAGGTTACTATATTTACTATATAAGACATACAAAGGCAGCTAGCTGCTTATATAAGAACTCTTGCCTGACACCCTGTCTTGTAAGCCCAACCCAAGGAAGTAGCCTGGAGTTTAAGGCTAGTTTTCCTGGTAACTGCAGCCCCTCAATAAGCTTTCTTTCAAAGCATCTTACAAAGCTTTTCTCTTTCCCTAATAAAACCTAAACCTTTCTTTTGTTCCTTAGACATACCAGGGGCTTCCTTAGCCTGTTAATGTGTGCCTTGGATGGCAAATTTATTCCATGTTTATTCCCATATGAAAAGTTTTTGTATAGAGATTCCATAGTCTTGTTTGACTTTGTCAGGCTACTTATCAGCTCCTCTCATTCTGTTTGCCTGCAGCCATACCACTGTGGTATCTGAATCCGTCAGATCTCAGAAGCTAAGCAGGGTTGGACCTGGTTAGGACTTGGATGGGAGACCACCTGGGAACACTGGGTACTGTAGGGTTGGGAGAAGGACCCGGTAACCCACTCTCAAAAACCAATCAGCCACTGGAAACCCTATGAATAGCAGAGAAGCACAACAATAAGTGTTTTATTTGTTGTACATAGGGTTGCTATGAGTTGGGCACTGACTTGATGGCACCTTACAATAACAACTTATTCTACTTGTTGTCATTTGTGGTGGTGCTGCCAAGTCATGTCTGACTCATAGCCATCCTAAATACAACAGATGAAGCACTACCCAACAATGTGCTATGCACAGGATCTTTTATGTTTGAACCTATTGTTGCAGTCACTATGTTTCTTCTCATTTTGAGTCATGCCACATCAGCAAAAGGAGATCCCAGGGGCTTTACTCCATCTCCATCATTAAGGTCAACTCTACTTTGAGGAGGCACCTCTTCCCCAGTTGTTTCTTGAATGCCTTCCATCCTGGGGGGTCATTTTCTGGCACTGAATCTGACAGTGCTTCTCTGTTATTCATAGGGTTATCGATGGCTAATTTTTTCGGAAGTCAAGTGCTGGGTCCTTCTCCCTAGTCTATCTTAGTCTGGAAGGTAAGCTGAAACCTGCCCACCATGGGTGGTCCTGATGGTATCTCAAGTACAATTGGCATAGCTTTCAGCATCACAGCAACATGCAAGCCCCTACAGCATGACAAGCTGAGAGGCATCCGGGAATCTCATTCTATTATGCACCTAAAACCCAGGCCTCACAGGTGCAATTTTATTTTCTCATCAGTGGTGGTGCCAAGAGTTGGCTATAGTTATCAGCTTTCTCCCTAATAATCCATCCTTTGAAATGGCTAACTGATGGTAATTATTCCTTATTTGAGGTCTAAAGTCTAGGCAAACACAATAGAAGGTAAGTCTCTAACCTTCCCCCTAACCAGATAGTTGCCTCCCATGCCCTCCCATAAAGAAATTCCTGAGCTACCCTTGTTTCTCATAGGTAGAGCTCCCCTAAAGGAATCTGACTTTCTCCAGGGATATAACTGTGGTCTGTATTGCTTAAAATACTTAAATATGATTTTTTTAATAATATTTTCCTAGTATGTATTTTACAGGTTAAATCCTACCCCCCTTGGTTAATCAGGAACATGTAGGTGTTGATGACTTTGCAGCTGATGTGGTCTGAAGCATTGCTTTTACATTTTTTTTTAAACAAAGTCCTTTTAACAAAAAACTTTTAAACAAAGTTTTTCTGGTTATGTTAGGCTTTGCATGAGTCCTGGTGATATACTCATGTGAATGGTATGAACTTCTCTGACTCTTTGCTAATAAGGAATATAAATTTCAGTCTTAGATCAATTAAGCAGTTACATTGATTTGTTACAAATTTTGCTTTAGTCTTCTTTCTTATATATGAGGTTCCATAGATTTAAAATATGTAGATTATTAAAATATAACTCTCTACATTCCACAAATTCTTATCACCACCACTCCTGTCCTTGGCTTTATATTTGTCCTTCCAATTTAAAATTTGCCCATATGCTATTTTATTTGCAGAGTAAGAGACACGGTATTCACATTTTTTCTATCTCTACTTCCAATCATTTTTCTGAGCCTAAAAGTCAACCTCATTTATCACTTATAAAGGCACTTTGAATAAAAGGCATATACAGTATAAACGCCAAGAGTGTGTCATTTCTCTACATCTGTAATGAAGCTATTGTTAATGGTCCTAGAGCTACATATTTAAAAAATAACATGAAAAAGACAGAAAAAAATTTATAAGAAGTCATCTTTGGCATTTTTTTTCTTAGAATTCTCTCTCATCATAAAATATAAAGGGATGATACGGCTTATAGCAAGTGAAACATCAGTGAAGGATGCTATATTAATGGATGTAAGGACAATGAAAATGATGTGTCTGAATGAGAAATAAATTGGTTCACTTTGGTGGTGCATAAATTCTATCAGGCCATTTGGACACAGTTTAATAAATTTTGTTTCATTGCATGAAATGGGTTCCCATTAGCTGAAAAGAGTGGCAGTGTCTCAGAGAGGGAGGAAGGAGCTACAAGAGTAAATCACAAAATGTGCAGGCTAAATTAACCCACCAACCCAAGAGCCAGTAAGATTTTGAGGAAGAGGAAACAGTGAACTGCTGGGGGCATCTGGTTTGATTGTGCTGGTTTGGGATTCTCTATAACCCAAAGTCTTGATTTTACTGGGTTTGATTAGTGTTTTAGATTTCTATTGCTGTGTAACAAATTATAGCAAATGAAGTGGCTTTAAGCACCAAGCATTTATCACCTCGCAGTTTCTGTGGGTTAGGAGTGTGGGCAAGACTTAGCTGGTCTTCTGGAACAATACAGTCAAGGAGTTACTAGGGTAGTAGCTCAGCTTCAAGCCTACTCAGGTAACTGGAAAAGTTCATCTCCTTGCAACTGGGAGACTGAGGCCCCAGCATCTTGCTAACTTTTGTTCAGAGGCTGATCACAGCTTCCAGAGGTGGCCCCTAGTTCTTTGTACCATATTACTCTCTATAGGCCTTCTCACAACATGGCAGTTTGTACCTTCAAAATGAGCAAGGAGGAAGGATGTAAGCTCCACAGCAAATCTGTTAACAAGGTAGATTTTGACATGACGTAATCTAAGGAATGGCATTCCATCACCTGTGCCACTTTCTGTTGCTTAGAAGCAAGCCACAGTTCCTGCTTATAACTCAAGGGGAGGGAATCCCATAAGGGCAAGAGAACTAGGAGCGAGATCATGAGGCCACTTGGAAGTCTGCCTTCTACATTTAGTTAGGGCATTTGAGTCATGCAGAGAAATGGAAATCAGCCCTACATAGGGCATGGACGTGTCTCCAGACAGCTATCTGCAGTCACCTAGGTAAATTGCTGTCAGGAGAAAGAAGAAGTGGCCGTTCTTTAGACTTTTTGCTTTAATATCTGATTCTGTTATTGTCAAATGCTATGTTTATCTTTGTAGGTTGTGTTGTGTGAGAGAGCTATAATGAACTAAAAACTGTCTTGGACTGTTTGCACCTATTGAGATTTTCTTAAAGAAAGGATAATAGGTGTTCTTTTGAGCTATATCAAAGTGCGTTTGATATGCTAGCATGCAATATCACCCTTACTTGGTTACTGAGAAAAATTGGTGACAAAAATCTCCAATTCACCCACTGACACTCCAGCTAAGATGTTTTGAAAAACCATATGTATGTTTTTAAGGATTTTAAAAGGTTTTTAAAGATACGTGTAGATCTTAAAAATAGAGATAATTAGTTTCAATCAGAGATACTGAATTCATTGGCTGTAGGCATCTTTAAAGAGGCTTTTACTGAAAGATGTTTAGAGCTGGAGATGATTTATAGGGAAGATGATGATTATTTAGCTGCTTATAGGTCTGAGAGTGGCTTATTGCCCTCTGAGGGGCTGGCTCATAGAATGCCACTATTAACTTTGTTTTGATGGTTTTCTTTCATAATAATTAATCTGATTTTGTCTTTCCATTCTCAGTTGCCTCATTCCCAGTCATTTATTCTCCAAATTGCTTTTGGGCACTCCTTAATGGTTGTGTTATTTCATCTACAGACCCAATATGAATAGCACACTCTGCCTCAAAAGTGAACACTAATTGAATTTGCTTGCGTTTAGTGATTTTAATGGGACTCTGGAGTATTATTTAGTGACAACTTTTATATGGAAGACACTAAAAAAATTAGCATGTTACATTTAGTAAATTAACAATTACTTAGCTCCATTATATCAAAACCAGTCACCTACATTTATTAATATTATATTCATAAAGCATGGCTTTTATATTAGGCTTCAGAAAAATTAAAAGATATCATGAATGAATTCTTTAGTTAAAAAACCCCTAAGATGTAGTAACCACTATTACTCATTTCACCCGTCTTCCTGTCAGGCAGACCCCTCTAAAATGGTCCCAGTAAAAGCTGATCTATCCACAGGTACAGAAGTAAATGTTAGTTGTCTTTGCTCATCTTCAGTTCAGTCAGTCACATTTTTCTCAGCACTGTGAGGCAAAGATAGTGAGATGTGACAATGAAGTCTGAATGTGGGCTTTCAGAAAAATAAAATTTATTTATTTGTGCTTGTACCTCTGTTATAAAGAGGCAGAGAAGAGTGGTCTTTCTTCTTTTTCAAGTTATATCTACGTGTGACAGCTGGGACTCTATCAACTGTCTTGAGGCCATGAGGGAACCTGACATGCTAAAGATGGTGAGGGTAAAACAGGGAAGGAAGCAATCTGGGTTGTTATTTAACTTCTAAACGAGCTTATGCTGGAGATGCCCCAACCTTGGCATGTCTTAATATCTATGATAATGTTGTTGTTGTTAGGTGCCACAAAAGTACCTGGGGACCAGGGCACCCGGGCAAGCATCTCACTAGATGTATTACCTTCCTGCTTCCACCTAGTAGCTGGTGGCCTCTACTCACTGTTTGATTCTAGGTCAGTTGTTGAAGGCCCTATAAAGTTCTTAGTGTGTGAAAATGATTAAGGAGCAAAGGACAAATTAATCCACTGCCCATATTTACCAGCCTGCAGCCATACCACTGTGGTGTCTAATCCCATCATATCTCAGAAGCTAAGCAGGGTTGGGCATGGTTAGTGCTTGGATGGGAGACCTCCTGGGAACACCAGGTGCTGTAGGCTTGGGAGAAGGACCCAGCAATCCATTCCCCCCAAAAAATCATCCATTGAAACCCCTATGAATAGCAGAGAAGCCAGATAATAGTGTTATCTCTGTTGTACATAGCGGTGCTGTGAGTTGGACACTGATTTGACGGTACCTAACAACAACAACAGTAACAACAACAACAACAACATATCTACCAAGATGCCATTCATCTACTGAGTAGATTTAGAATCTAGATATTTATTTTAAGAAAGTTATGTGTATGTTTTCAACTCTGGCATGTGCTTACTAAGTTACTAAATTACTAAGTTACTAAGGCCCGATCTAGAGCTGACAAATGTGGGATCCAGACCCCAGTGTACTCCTGCTCACAGATCCAAGGGAAGCCATTTTCCAAACATTAGGCATTACAGTCCTGTGTAGCAAATACAGAAGGCTACATCAGTGTCTCTACACTTCCTGGACAATGAAACTTCTTTTTTCAATGTAGGGTGGAGATGGGAATGTTGTGTCCAGCTTTTCTACTTACAAGCTGTATGATGCTGAGCACATTAACTAACCTTTCTCAACTTTGGAGTCCTTGTTTATAAAATGGTAATAATGCCTCACAGGACTATGGTGAGCATCAAATATGATGTATATGTTTAAATGCTATTTGTTAATCACAAAGTGCTATATAACTTTAGAGTGAGAACCTATTATTATGATAACGGTAGCTCATTTTTTATAGTTTCTTGAGGAGACTGTATGTATTTTTCAAGTTCTACATTGTTACTGTCCTTGATCTACTCTATTAGTGTAACCAAGATGGTTTCAGAGGGTCTGCAAGGTCAAAATTATTTTTATAATACTAACATGTTATTTGCCACTTTTACTCATTCTCTCGCCTTCGAAGTTTTCTAGAAGCTACATGATTTGTGATATCACAATGGATTGAATACAGAAGCAGATATGAGACTTCCAATAAGCTAGATTTGCAGAAATATACATTGTTGTTGTTGTTGTTAGGTGCCATCGAGTCGGTATCCAACTCATAGCGACCCTCTGTACAACAGGGGAAACACTATTGTCAGTGCTTCTCGGCTGTTCATAGCATTTCCAATGGCAGATTGATTTTTGGGAGGGGGTTGCCAGGTCCTTCTACCAAGCCTACAGCTTCTGGCGTTCCCAGGCAGTCTCCCATACAGGTACTAACCAGGCCCGACACTGCTTAGCTTCCGAGATCTGACGGGTTCGGATGCCACAGGGCATAGCTGCAGGCGAAATATACATTAAAGCCACTATACTCACTATGTTTTTGGGAAGGAAAATATAGTTTCCTTTTTTAATAAAAACATGTCATTTATGTTAACATACAATGGACTTAATTACTTATTTAATTAATTACTTCACCATATTGGGCAGCTGAACACAAGGCCTCACACACACATGCTTTGCAAGTGCTCTACCCCTGCACTGTGCCCCACCAGCCCTTAAAATAATTTTTTAAAAAAATTTTGAGTCAGGGTTTTGGTAAGTTACACAGGCTGCCTCTGGCTTTAAACTTGTGATCCCCTGCCTCTGCTTCCATTCAATATGGTAAGCACTTATAGATATTACCCATGTAAACAAAAGATCTCTGACATATTCAATTCTCTTTAGGATTGCCAAGGGGTCCAAAGGTAAAATGTTTGAGAACCTCTCCGGTAGGTGAGCCTCCCTTTCTCTGAATCCACAGGAAGCACTATGCTCTCAATGTCTGCTGCTCTGCAGACTAGATTTCTTTGCTACATTGATGGTTCTACCTAAAGACCAACTTCTAATTTCCTCCTCTTTTTCCTCTGGCTTTTCTGCACCTTGTGCCTGAGCTCATGCAATACGAGTTGATCTCTGTTTTCTGGATCTCACAGATACTCTTTTTCGTCCCTGATGAGTCACGTGACCCAGCAAGTTCTCTTTCAGGCAACTTAGCTCAGGAGACTTCTGTTTGGTTTGGCTTTGTGTTTTTCTATCCCACATTGAAACTCTCTTCTTGATTTGGAGAATCCCCATGGTCTTGAATCTTGGAGGGAGTCAGAGCCCCATCTCCCACCTCAGGCACTGCAGGCAGTGGATGCTTTCTCCCCACTTGTGGTTGGTGACTGAATGCCCTGCCTGGGGCTTTGGCACTGGATCTGGTGATGTAAAGAAGGAAAATCAGGTGGGACTTTTCTGTGGCAGCATAAGGTGCCTGGGGATCCAGGAGCAGCAATGTCCCATGGTGGTGGCAGGGGGTGCTACAGTCTGGGGAGTCCTGATACATATCTGCTTTTGTTCTTGCTCCTTTTATGTAGTTTCTCCAGCTTTCCTGTCAATTCTAGAAGTGACTTGATTTCCTTTCAATACATTCCTTTTCTGTCTAAGTTAATCAGATTGATTGTTTACAATCAGGAATAACCAATGCTGGCATGTGTTTACTCACATTCCCTGGCACTGTTCTCAGCACTTTACATAACTAATTCATTAACATGCACAACAATGCTGGGAGAAACACTATTATAAGCCTTTTTTTCCCCCCATAGAATCTCACTATGCAGCCCAGTCTGGCCTTGACCTCATGATCCTCCTGCCTCAGCCTCTTGAGTGCTAGGTTTACAGGTGTGCACCACCATGCCTGGCTTACAATCCTCTTTTTACACATGAGGAAATGTGAGAGCAAAAAGCTAAATGATGCTCCTCAGATGGTCCTGACTGTAAGTGCTGAGCCAGGGTGCAAGCCCAGGCAGACTGGCTACAAGCCTAGGCTTTTCTGCTCTCTCGACCCCCTCTGACTGATGACTGACACAAAGAGGGAAGTCTGAGTTACCACTTGGCAGGTAGGAAAGTCTAGTGCCATGAGAAACTTAAAGCCTTTTGTCAACTCTTATAACTGTAATCCTTGAGTGTGTAGGCGTGAACCTTAATTTACATATGAAATATAAAATAGTAGCAGAGTCATTAATGATTGTTTATTACAATTTTGTCTGCAACCGTACCATTGTGGCATCCGATTCTGTCAGATCTTGGAAGCAAAGCAGGGTCAGGCCCAGTTAGTACTTCAGTGGGAGACCGCCTGGGAATACCAAGTGCTGTAGGCTTGGCAGAAGGACCCAGCAACCCACTCCCAAAAAACAGTCTGCCATTGAAAACCCTATGAATAGCAGAGAAGCACTAACAAAAGTGTTTCACATGTTGTAAGTAGGGTTGCTACGAGTTGGGTACTGACTGGACAGCACTGAACAATAGCAAGAACATCATAATTTTCCCAGTTTTCTTTAAAAAATAATTTTCCTTTTTAGCTGTACATTGTATGGATTATAATGAAAATCTATGCAGGATCTGGTGAACAAGGATAGTAACAGCCACTCTGCTTTTTATCTATCCACACACAAGCATGTTTAATACAGTTAACTTGCACTTGCACCTAGTGATTATGGCTTATTGGTGGTAGGAATGAAGAAATGACAAATGGTGCAGGGTATCAGTACTTTGTGGGCTGCTGTAATTCAGAATAACTCAGTCAGTTACATCTTTTTCATCTCCATTCCCATGGCCCTCCATTCTCCAAAGGTTAAGCGAGGGAATATGGATGCTCTAACTTATTTTACTTAAACTAAAAATGCAAATAAAGCTGTGAAATTAATAAAAAGGAAGGAAAAATCAAACAATAAATAGATTTCAAGGCATTAGCTCAGTTCCATGCTCCACATTGTATAATTACCAACTACACAGCTTCTCAGCGATTACATCATCATGCACAGTGAAATTACATTTTGAAGATAATTTTAAAACTACAGCAGTGGCAATCTAATATTAATAACTCTGAACGTGATTACAGAAAGCTAATGTCTATGATTCAGTAAATACTACTTGTACTTGGAGTTAAGTTTTCATTTACTGTAGATTTAACATGCTGCCTCTTTAACCTTCATCAGTGTGCTCCTTGTTCTAGGAAAGTTTCATAATTCCATTCAAATAAAGGCAAAAGGCAGTGTCACAGACTCCTGACACAGCAGGCAGCTTGACTTTGAGGAGCCTGTTTTGCAGAATTCTGGGGAAATTATTGCATGATTGTGCCATGGTAAAAGCTTTGATAACTTGATGAGAAAGATGCAAGAACAGAAATGAATTCTGATATGATGAAATAAGCTGAGTTTGAATACAAGCAGAGCAGAAGATTGCTGGCCAGTCTTCTGCTCCATGCAAAGATTACAGCACACTATGTTCTCTTTCAAAAGACAGGGAATCGGGACTTCTGTTTATTTTCATTTTCATTCTTCCCTGAATTATCAGAAGCTATCTGACAGCCAAAGACTCATAGTCTGAACTTGAAGAGTGGCCGAAAGAAGAGCTTCAGGCAAAATTTTGCTCCAGGGATATTGAACCATGGGAGGGTTCAGTTTAGAATTTTCTGTCTGGTCCAATTTTACCAGAGGGCCACTCTTTGATCACCACTGTGGTTAAGGCTGTATAATTCTGAGCCTTTCAAGTGCCAATTATGAAATGCCCTAGCCCTGCTAGGAAAATTGGGTCAAGCATTAGCTTATGTTCCTTATAGAAAGAATTCATAGAAGTATTTTTTTCTCTCTGTCCTGACAATAGAAAATCAGGGAAAGTGCTTACAACAGTAAAATTTCTTGCTGGAACTTATGGACAATATAAAGTAGTCACATTTATCTGTAGCTTTCAATTTGTAATTTAGATTCTAGATGCAGCCATAGAGCAGTCAAACTATCTTAGGTCACCTCTCTTCCTTATTGCGCTTAACCAGGACTCTCCACAATATACATATATATCTCCCCTAAGGGTTTTTTCTACTTTAAATTTCTTCTGTTTTATCTGTCACCCTACATTAGACATGTCTTCAGAATTTTAACAGGGATAAGACATTGATGCTACCTATCCTGACTTATTTCCTTCCATTGTGTTTTGGAAAGCATCTTTGAACTTCTGTGTGTCCTTCAGAAATGTTTCTCTTGTTGACTGGAACTTGGGTCATGGGGATGTGCCAGGTTTGGAAGAGGACATTGAATTGGCTCACTGGAGTAAAGAATCAGGGTGATAAATTGGACTATCAACACCTACAGGCCTCAGGATTGCTTTCAATTTGTCTTATGTAGCTTGTTTACCCAAGCGTACCTTTTATACCAACAGCACACTTTGTAACAGATACACACATGAGAAGTAATTAGTGTTAAAATGTAAGAAGCCCAAGCATTCTGAAATGGAACCAAAGGGAATTCCAGATGATCCATAGTAAGAAAAGCTATACCATGAGAAAAAATTTATGCCTTAGATTTAAGAGAAAAAAATAACTTAATTGTAAGAATCCATAGACCTTGCACCTTGGCAATGTTGACAAAGTACAACTACCCAACTGGGCCATGTGCAAGGACAATGGCTTGAATGAGACCCACTGTAAACAGCTGCTGCTAAACCTTGTGTCTCTGGGTGGAGGGAAAAGTAGGAAAAATTGAACAATTCTTCCATAATCACTATGGTATACTTTTAACAGAGGTAGTTGATATCTGCTGGAGGTTGAGAGGAATTGTCAGACTGGTGACAAATGATGAATGTTTTGCTAGAAATTGATCGTTTACCTTACCTGACTTAATACTAAGTGCAAAGTGGAAAAGTATCCAGAAGTAAAAAGTCTGAGGAAAAAGGGAATAAACACAGACAGTTTGGCTTGGTGGACATCAGTGGGAGCTATAAAAGACATTGTCATTCAATCATTTATTCAACAAATACTGTCCATTTTCTATTACTATAACTAAATGGCTGGGATTTAGCTCAGTTGGTAGAGCGCCGCTCTGCAGTCTCTGAAGTCCTGAGTTCGATAACCAGCTCCACAAAAATGGGAGAAGGATGGGGCAATCCACTCCCAAGGCAATCCCAAAACAATCAGCCATTGGAAACCCTACAAGGGTCCCTTGGGCCAGACAAAACTCGACAGCACCTAACAATAACAATAGCAACAAACAACTGAATACCCTAGACTGGGCAATTTATAAAGAATAGAGATTTATTTGGTTCATGATTCTGGAAGCTGGGTACCAATAATGAGGTGTAACAGCATCAACTGATAAATACTTTCTTGCTACATCATTAGGTGGTAGGGACATCACATTGAAAGACAGAGCCAGCGTGTTAGCTAGGGTATCTTCCTCTGATAAGTCACTGATGCCATCATGGAGCTCTACCTTAATAACTTCATCTAATCCTAATTACCTCCCCAAGGCTCCACCTGCAAATACCATTGAAATACTTGGAGATTAAGTTTCCAACACATTAACCTTGGGGGGGCACATTCAAACCATAGCACTTACTGACTACCTACAATATGTAATAACACTTTTCTAGCTGCTAGAGATAACAGTGAAAAAGAACAAGGAAAATCCCTACATTCCTGGAGCTTACATTCAAGTAGGAGAACACTGAAAATAAGCAAAAGAAGTAAAATATCCAGTGAGTTATGTTGTAGGTGCTAACAAAAAACAATATAGCAGGGAAGACAGGTTTGAACTGTAATTATAAATAGGATATTTATAGGATCTCAGCCTAAGAGGAACAGACAATGAGGAAATTGTACTAAACCTATTTACCTTTTGGGTTTTTTATTTTTTTATTTTTTGGCTTGAGGAGAACATGAAAGACATTCAGTGATAAGTTTTTTACTTTGACTTATTAGCTAGAAGAAAGGAAATCCCAAACATGGTGTGATATTTTCCAACAGTAGGGAACTCTGAATCTTTTGGAGGAAGCAGATTTAGAATGTCGGATGTAAGCTGGGTGTGGTGGCCATGCCTGTAATCCTTGCACTTGGGAAGCTGAGACAGAAGGATCACAAGTTTGAGGCCAGCCTGGGCTACATAGTGAAGCCCTGTCTCAAGAAACAAAGAAAGAAAAAAAGAAAGAAAGAAAGAAACATCAACAACAAAAACAAGGAAAACAAAAATAAAACCACTGAAAAAAATCAGAATGTTGGAGTTGACATGTCCTGGGAAGAGAGCTGCCTGCTGTACTGTATATGTCCTCAGTGTGTAGGTCCATCCTCAAAGCACCTCCAACTCAACCTCGGATGCATTAAAATCGGATGCAGATCAAAATGGTAACCTGAGCTCTTCTTATCATATTGGTCTCACTACCTCTGCAGTACTTTCTCCAGTTGTGGCTAACACATTTTATGAAGACAATAGCAAACTGGTATTCAGAAAAGTGTGACCAGTATGATGCATAGAATTGAAACGAGGTCACAAGAGAAATAATTAAAAGAATTGGAAATGTTTAATCTATTAAGTCTCCTAGGTGTCTGTCAGCTTGTTGTGCTGTGGGGGCTTGCATGTTGCTGTGATGCTGAAAGCTATGCTATCAGTATTTCAAATACCAGCAGTGCCACCCATGGTGGACATGTTTCAGCTGAGCTTCCAGACTAAGAGAGACTATGGAGAAGGACCCAGCATCCTGAAATAATTAGCCATTGAAAACCCTTTGAATAGCAAGGAAGCACTGTCAAATATAGTGCCAGAAAATGAGCCCCCCCCAGGTTGGAAGGAATTCAAAAGATGACTGGGGAAGAGTTGCCTCCTCAAAGTACAGTTGACCTTAATGATGAGATTGGAGTAGAGCCCCTGGGATCTCTATTTGCTGATGTGGCATGACTAAAAATGGGAAGAAACACAGTGACTGCAACAATGGGCTCAAATATAAAAAAAGATCATGTTCATGGCACAGTGTTGGGTGGTGTTTCCTTCTGTTGTACAAAGTGTCACTGTGAGCGAGCCCTAACTTGGCAGCACCTAACAATAACAACAATCTATTAAGTAAGTTTGTGGGGGCTGACCTGTTGCCTGTTTTTAGGTATTTAAAGTTGTTATGTAGAAGATGGTTTTGGTATGTTTTATGTAGCCTCAGAAGAAAACTAGAATCAGACAGTTGAGATTGTTGGTATACAGATTGTACCTGTGTAACTGGATATACTCTAACAGGTAATCTCTCCAAACCGGGATGAAATGTCTTAGGACACTGAAGCTTTGGGCAGCTGTGTTGTCTTGTCAGAGGTGGAATGAGCACCTATTCAATACAGCTATTCCATAGGGGCTAGAAACCTCCAATGCAGGGTGTAGCTTGAAACCCACACCCAAGAAAAGAGGTAGTGGGGTGGATCAAGTGGACATTCTGGGAAAATATCATAGAAAGAGTGAGTTGTCATAGTCAGGGTATGATCTAATGTTTGGCCTTGCCATAGCCACCTCTTGCAACAGGTCTTCTCAACCCAGCTGTGCATCAGAATCACCAGGTCTCGTCCCTGAGGACTCTGATGTCAACGGTCTGTGTAGAGCCTGGGCATGGGAGTGTTCAAGAAGCTCCCTAGATGACTCTAATGTGAAGATATAGTTGAGAATCACTGATTAGAAAAAGCGCTTTGTTGGCATTCAAAGCCTTCCACATCAGAGTCCCAAAGTACTCTTCTCACCTTATCTCCCACTATTTTATGAGGATATCCTGGGCTGCAAACAGTTCTATCGGCTGCTACTTCCCAAACTTCTGTTGATAGTTTCCGTGCCTACAGATGTGACTAGGCTCTTACCTCTGCCAAGAAAATGGGCCTCCCAAGCCCTTATTCTGCTCTCCCCTGCTGTCCTACCCAAGGATGGACATATTCCTCAGAATTCATCTAAACTTCCAAGTGCCGTCTCACCTGTGAAGTTTAGGTTCCAACAATAAGATGAAGTTAGAGCTGCTTGGCCTTTACCTGAGCTGGTTCTTTCCTCTCTTTTCCTGACTGCAGACTTAGAGCATGCTAAGGTAATTACTAACTTTTATGCTCATATGTGCTCATGTGTCTTAGTCCCATTACAGTACATACTTCACAGAACAGGGATCATGGCACAGGTATTCTAATGACTTCAAGGTAGTAAATGATATTTTCAGAAAATGTTTATAGCTATGTTTCTTAACCAGAGGACAATGTGTCCCCCAGGACACATTTGGCAATGTCTGGAGACACTTTTGGTTTTTACATTTGGGTGCATGTGTGGGGGTGATGCTGGCATCTAGTGGCCAGAGGACAGGGATGCTGCCAAACATCCCACAGTGCCCAGGGCAGCACCTCAGAATTTAGTATCATTCAGTCAAAATGTCAATAGTGCTTAATTGTGAAACTCTTAGCTAGAATAAAATTTAATTTTTTCATTAGAAAAATTAGAATGCAAAGAAAATAAAAAATCCAACCCCCCAGGTATATAGTCTTTCTGTCACAACATATTTTTTGTATGTATTTGCTAATCTTTTTTCATATATGTTGGATATAATTTTAATCCTGTTTTGAACTATGCCTAGATGTTTTTCACTTGAAATTATGCTATAATTATATCTGTTGTATAATATTTAATCAGTTATACATACTGTTTTGTCTAAATAGTCTGTTAATGGGGACATTTAGGTAGGTTTTATTTTATCATCTTTATATATTAAAACGGGCTAGGATTTAGCTCAGTTGGTAGAGCACTGCGCTGCAGTCTCTGAGGTCCTGAGTTCAATTCCCAGCACCGCAAAAATGGGAGAAGGGCCTGGCAATCCACTCCCAAGGCAATCCCGAAACAGTCAGCCATTGAAAACCCTATGAGGGTTGCTATGAGTTGGATACCAACTCGACGGCACCTAACAACAACAACAATATATTAAAACAGAACAAATTTCTAGTAATTGTAAAATCTTAGTAACATGGGAATCTGTAACAATTAATTTTACATCAATTAGACTGGGCTAAAGGATGCCCAGATAACTGGTGTGATGGTTAATTTTGTATAAGACTGACATGCTACCTACTGTGCTAACAAAGTTCTTGTGATGGTTAATTTTGATTATCAACCTGATTGTATTGAGAAAGACCTAGGAGATTAGTAAAGCCTACCTCTGGTTGTATCTAAGAGGACATTTCCAGAGATAGATAATAACGGCTATGACTTAATGAAAGGATTGATCCCTTGATATACTCGTAATATGATGACATTGCTGGGATATGGTGAAAAATAGGAGGTGGGACCTAGTTTGATGAAGTAAGTCACTGAGGGTGTGTCTTTGGGCTGGATCTGTTCCCTCCTGTATTCTCTCTCTCTGCTTCCTGACTACCATGATGTGAACCGCATCAAGCCACTCTGCCAAGCACTCCCTAGTGTGATGGGCTGGTGTCTCTGAAACTTGAGCCCAAATGAATAATTCTCCCTCTTAAATTATTCATGTCAAGTGTTCTTACACAGCCACAGACTGGGAACATCTGTATGAGTGTTTATATCAGTTGAATGAATAAAGGTTTGTGGGTGGGCATCATCCAATCTATGGAAGGTTCAGACACAACAAAACTGAAGAGGAAGAGTGAATTTGTTCTCTTCTCAAGCAGGATTGTCAATTTTCGTCTGCCTTGGGACATTGGAGTGCTTGATTCTCAGGCCTTTGAATTTTGGATCTTATATCAGCTCATCATGCCAGTTTTCAGGCCTCTGGACTTGGGTTGGTAGTTGGAAAATTGATTCCCCTGATTCTTAGTCCTTTGAACTTGAATTGACTTAGTCCCCTGACGGATAAAATTTTGGTAACCCTGGATTTTCAAATCACATTGTCTAAACACATTGTCAAAACACATTGGCTTTCTTAGGTCTTTGGATTGCAGAGGGGAGATGGTAGAGCTTCTTGGACTCCACAATTATGTGAGCCAATTCTTATAATAAATCTACTGAGGTACACGTGTGTATGCACGTGTACACACACACACACACACACACACACACACACACCTTTTGTTTTTCTGTTCCCTGGAGAACCTTGACTAATACAGAATATTAGCAACTCTAGATCTATTGTATTTCCATGTATAAATTTTAGAATCATCTTGTCTATTTCTTCAAAAAAGCCTATGAGATTTTTACTTAATTTACAAATAGTTTGGCTGCTGGAATTTAGCTCAGTTGGTAGAATGCCTCTCTGTTGGCTCTGAGGCCCATGGTTTGATCCCCAGTACCTTAGAAATGGGAGAAAGATGTGGCAATCTATTCCTAAAGCAATCTCAAAACAATTAGCCATTGAAAGCCCTATGAGGGTTGCTATGAGTCCAACCTGACTCAACAGTACCTAACAACAACAACAACAACAACAAATAGTTTGGTGTTCAGTAGATATCCTAATAGTATTAAGATTTTTATTCCATATAGATGACTTAGATCTCCACTTATGAGTTCACCACAGTTTTCTAAGCTTTAGTGTTCTTTTATACGCTCCACTCTCTGTCCAATTACTCCTTTCCCACAATACTGGTAACAGGCAAAGGGAGAAATTTATCTGGTTCAGAAACTTTTTCTCCCTTAATGTTCTAAGGATTTCTAACACTGCCAGTAAATTAGACAATGTGTTTTGAAAATCCAGGGTTACCAAAATTTTATCCCTCAGGGGACTAAGTTCCCATTAGAAGGTTTCTGGAAATAGCAGAAGTATTCTAATGTAAAAAGTGGAGGTTAGAGAAAGAACAAAAGTAACATGGGAAAGACATTATGCAAATTTATGGACTTTAGTGGCTATTCTGCCTTAGGACATGATATTAAACCCAAATATCTAGTCAATGATCTGAGTGAAAAGATTTAAAATTCTTTTGATACTTCTTGTACAGTTTAGTTCTTGTCTGAATGTTGAGCTAGGCCCTTGGAACATCAACTCTCCTCAACAATAACTTTTTAATAGACATCAATATTGCCACTTTAATCAAGCAGTTCTTCATAACCACCATTTATTTTTTATATTACTAAGACACAATATTGCTTCTTTCTTTACATTTAAAGAATGTGTGGTTGTTTCTATATACTTGGCTTTTCAGTTTTTATTCAGGGAAAGTCTTGCTTTAAATGATTGTAGGCAAATTAGTTGATGATTATTTTTTTTTTATTACAGCTGTGATTTTTAAGAAACTGCTGCAGAGAAAGGCAGTTTTTTCTGCATTAGGTTTAGTCCTTTTGAATGTAAGTTTATTAAGTGGTAATATGTTGGCATATTGGTTTAGCTCCTTGTTCCTATTGATGGTATAAAGTAGATTCACAGCCTTCTGAAGCACAAATGTTGTTTGTTGCTTTTATATGTGGCTGTCTTGGGGCAATTATTAATTCTGCCCAGAATTTTAAAGCTCATAATGGATTAGCTAACATTGTATTTTGATAGGAAAACTTAGAAGAAAGGTTTTGAGATTTTTATTGTTTCTTTGTTTTGTGCTTTACATATAAAACTTTTAAAAAGATCCAAACACACCTTTCCATTTGGGAAGGAATTGTGCTTAATATCCCTCATGTGAAATTTGGGCTGGCATTAACCAGTAAACTGGGCCTGGATTGGAAAACCTGAGTTCTTCCCTTGGTAAATTGTGTTGCTTAGGATAATGTAACATATTTTTTTTCTTTCATTTATAAATGTTAGTGGGTACAGAGTAGTAAGTCTTTTGCTATATCCAGTGCAAAGATTAAATCACTTTTTGTTTACACATTTGTCAACTTACATATTTTACAGAACCATATAAACTAAAGAGAATAAAATAAAAAAAATGAATTTCAGGATTTTCTAGGTCAGACGGGATTTTTATACTTTGTACTGACTGGAAATGACAGTGGTCTCTGTTTTAGGTGCCTTGCTATGCTAGGTGCCCTCAAGTCGGTATCCGACTCATAGCGACCCTCATAGGGTTTTTAATGGCAGACTGTTTCAGGATTGCCTTGGGAGTGGATTGCCAGGTCCTTCTCCCATTTTTGTGGTTCTGGGAATTGAACTCGGGACCTCAGAGACTGCAGCGCAGCGCTCTACCAACTGAGCTAAATCCCAGCCCTTTAGGTGCCTTAGAGATTTTTAAAATGTGTATTAGAAATCATAATAAGAAGTTTTGTAACTAACAGATGGAAGTCAGAAACTGGTAGACAGAAGTGGGGAAATTTAGTACAAAAGATAAATGACTTTTCCAATCTCTAAGGAGAATTTTTAGAAACAAATAGAGGCGGATAGGCGCTGTAAGAAGCCAAAAGTACCATAGTTTCTTTTCTGGTTAGGTAAGAAGGAAACAGATCCTGAGTGCTACTGCTATTAGAATTTCTCTGCCTAAACCAACTTATGACACCAGTATACAGGAGTTTATTTTCTCTTTCTTTACCTTCTTTAGTCCTTCTTTGAAAAATAGTATCATGAAATTTTTGACCTAATTGAGGCAATGGTCTAATTTCATGTATTATTCTGATTTTTCTGTTTTTTTTTAGAGCTTTTAATACTTTTGACATAAAAATATAATGTAAAATAATAAAATTGTGTCTCATGAGTTACATAAAACTTTAGGATTATCTAAATAAAGTTATTTGCTTTACAAAAAAAAGACCAACAAGTGAGTGTAAAGTACCCTAGAGTTTATTCCTCTGTTTCACAAGCTAGTAGGCTCTTGCATGCTGAGTGTACTGGATGTAGATTCATTCTGTAGTTGACAGGATAGGGAAAGGGCCTGTGATAAGATGTTTTGTGAGGACTACATTAACATGAGAATTCCTACCATGGTCTATGGCTCTTTTGTTTGTTTCCCAACCTGTTCATTGTGAAGGGGAAGGGTTTGATTCTACGGTGAGATGGGATTTTCATACTTTGTAATGATTGGCTCCAAGGGATATTTATCAGTAGATTGTTGAACAATTATAAGTCTGGTTGGAAAGCACAAAATACTTATTTCTGATAAGTATTCTGGGATAATTTCCTCTAGTTACCTCTTTCCATCACTTCTGTATTTGGAGGTTCCAGGATCACTCTTGGCCTTGATGATTCACTAAAAGGATTGACTTTCAGAAATACTGTCACATTTGTGGTTATAACTTTTTTTTTTCAGTGAAAGGATTCAGATCAAAGGCAACAAAGGGAAAAGGTATATGTCCAATGGTAACCAGATGTAGGCTCCCAGGTGCCCCTCCCGGTGGACTTGCATGGAAATGTGCTTAATTTTCCCAGCAACAGTGTTTAACAACATGTGAGAAATATGGCTGCCAGAGAAGCTCACTGGAGCCTTGATGCCCATGTTTTTATTGGAGGGGTCACATGGATATGGACCATCTGTGTGGCTGGCCTTAGCTACTCAGTGTCTAGCCACCAACTTAATCTCCTCCTCCCATCAAGAGGTCAAACTAATATAGGGTACCCCCAAAATAGACATTCACCATAAATCAGATTAGCATAAGCTATCTAGTCAAACTGATACAAGGTAGCCTAATGGCTCAGGAATACAGAAACTGTCTTATAAGGTAAAATAGTCCGAAGGGTCAAAGGTTTTACCCCAGGAGCTGGTCAAGGGCATGTCCTTTAAAGATAGGCATTTCTTTGGGTTTGAGCAATCAGGGTCTGATGAATTAACTCCTTACTGTACAGTTTCCAACCTGAAATTTCTAAGAGGCCAGTGGAATAGACTAATCACAAACACAAACAGTGGAATAGAGGGCCAATTTCGGGTTAAGCTTAGGGTTAGGACCATTGTCTACCCACCCCTGACTTTCCTCCCCATCCCACAATTTCTTTCCCTCTCCTTTTGCTTTAATTTTAAATCATCTTCCTGTAAATCAGGACAGTCTTTCTTCCTAGTCTGCTCTGGCTCTCTGAAATAATGGTTGCTTTATTATAGTTATAAGCAACCTATAAGGTGACAGAGATACTTTTTATGTATATTTTCCGTTATTAGGATGTTATAAGTATAATGTAAATAACACAGCTGGAAACACCTTCCCTCTGCATGGGAAAGGTACTGGTTGACTCTAAAAGAATAATGTGACTGCAGGACACACACTTACAGAAGATTTCTGGATGCTTAGGTGTCTTTCATTTTCCTTTGTCAAATAGCATTTTTTTCTTTTTAGCTGTTCTCAATGTAGCAATATAATGAGAGTTTTCACTTACTGTGCAGGAGGAAAATTGCAATTTTGCCAAGCAGTTATCCTAAATGTAGAAACTCAACAAGTTATAATAGAAATGAGTTGGAAGAATGAAGAGAGCTCCTTGCCCCCAGGTAGTGGTACTATAAGGGGGAGTGTGTATGCTGGGTTCTTGTAGCAGGCATTGTTGACTGGAATGAGAAGAGCTATTAACTCACTGGCAAAAAACATGCTTTACAAGCGGAACACTTTGGTTATTGTTCCAGACATCATACCTTCTGAAAAGAAAACAAACACAACCAAAATTGTGTCTATTTTACAGTAATGGAAATCAGGCTGTCTGGCTGTGTGTGCAGGTTAGGGGAGTATGATTTACAAAACTCTGACTGAAGTTATCTTGGACCTCACTTTTGAAAACCAGTGGGTCACTATTGTAGGTCAGCAGTGGCCTGGCTGATGGGGGTGACCTGACTTTCAAACTCAAGTCTAAGTTTCATATATCATGAGCAAAGTAAATGCAATTTGACAATTCTCAAGTGACTTAAATGACTATTTGGGACTTCAGAAACTTTAGACTTTACTATTCTTTTGTTACTTTCAAAATCAGTATGCAACCCATGCAATTCTCAAGAATTATACTCAATAACCCACACATGTCTGTCAGCTTTATATGCTGTGGGGGCTTACATGTTGCTGTGATGCTGAAAGCTATGCCATCAGTATTTCAGATACCAGCAGGGTCACCCATGGTGGACAGGTTTTAGCTGAGCTTGCTAGCTAAGAAAGACTAAGGAGAAGGACCTGGCCACCCACTCCCAAAGCAATTAGCCATTGAAAACCCTATGAATAGCAGAGAAGCACTGTCAAATATAGTGCTGGAAAATCATTCAAAAGATGACTGAGGAAGAATTGCCTCCTCCAAATAGAGTTGACCTTAGTAATAAGAATGGATTAAAGCCCCTGTTGTTATTAGTAGCCATTGAGTTCGGTCTGACTCATAGTGATCCTCATAGGGTTTTCAATGGCTCATTGTTTTAGGAGTGTTTTGGGAGTGGGCTGCCACCATGTCCTGCTCCCATTTTTGCTTTGCTGGGGATCAAAACTGTGGGGCACGCACCTCCTGGTCTGGCCTGGAGGTTCGGACGGGCTGCGCCGCCGAGCACACAGATACTAAACACAAATCACTCGGGACCCTCAGGTGAGGGGCACAGACTCCCGAGGCCCTCGGGACCCCAGAGGAGATGGGAGAAAGGAAAAGCCTCAGGCGCTTTTGCCTTCCAGGAACAAACACCTGTGTTGGTCATCTCGGTGGTCAGGAGGAGAGAGCTGCTGCTTCCTCGGTGATCAGATGGAGAGCAGGTTCTTTTCCTTGTCGAGGATTGTGACGGGAGAGCATTATTTCCTCATCAAAGGTTCGGGGGAGAGCAGCGGGAGAGGCGAGTCCTCATCTGTGGTCTGGGCAGGAACAGGCGAGAAGGCGCAGAAAGGGATGCCAGAAAGGCCGTGCCAAAAAAGGTCGAGCTGCTGCAGCGCAGCTCTTTATATAGTTCACCCACGGAATGGCCTGAGCCAATCAGCTTTCAGTCCAATTGTCCAATCAGGAAGGGTTTTGTACAAACATGCAACCAAGTAGATTTCTAATTTACAAACCAGATATTCAAACACCATTTTCACAGTTTGGGAGTTTTTGCCAATTTCCTCCCAATTTTTCCCTACATATCCCTCTTTTTCTTTTAATTTTTTTAATTTGATGGACATGTTCTCTGAATAATTGTACCGTTATAGAGTTTTAGGTCCTGATCATTTACATCACATTTACATTTTGAACTCTCCTGGTGACTATACATACAATTATAATCATAAGACATCAAACAATAATCATAACATATAACAGAGCAGTTTTAAAAGTCTTTTAACAATTCCCTGGAGCAAGGCCAAGGCTGGTGAGTCTTGCCATGGTCGATGTTGTCTAACTGGTACCCAAATTCCCTTTCTTACACATAACAAATAGATGTTCTCTTTTTTATAGTCCATATTCAGAGGTATTTACATAGGCATACAAATTACATTGTTTACAAAAGATTGACCCATCCATCTTGTTCCATTTTGTCTCCCCTCTTAACATTACATATAGGAGTCTTACACAAGTTCTAAATTTCATTCTAGCCTTTTTACCAGGATCTGAAGTGCTTACTGCCCAAGGAGGTCTAATTGTAGCCATCAACTTCCACAGGTGTACTTGTGGAGGTGACTTTTCTGTTACCTGGAGTGAAGGTGGGATTAGTTTGTAGTCCATAACATACTTTTAACGATGCAGGTGCCAATTGTATGAGCCCTTTCACTAAACCTGTGTGTTCCCACCCCATTACTTTTTCTCGGGGACTTTCATGAACACCCTCACATTTTCTTTATGTAATTACTCTATTTATATGGGCTCTGATCCATGCCTTTTGGCATCCATGGCACCTCTTTGGCTTTCCTCAACCCAAATGATGGAACATACAACCTCTCCTCGCTTGACATTGGCCAGATCTTATCGACCACTGTCAAGCAGTGCCTTTCCTTTTTCCCTATATAGGCACATTTTCACTTCCCACATTATAGTTTCTGATGACTTTTAGCTCTTCCTCTGGCTTTAGTGGGCCCCTTGGGTCATTAAGGTCCCACTACCCATGGCACTTCATTGGTATAAACAGTTACCGGTGTGTCGTCCCAAGTAACCGCCCTGTTGAGTGGCGGGTTGGGTACGTACGCCCAATACACACAGCTGTTATTTATGGCATCATTTACCTGTGTTACATTTACCTCTATTACCATAATTGGCTCCACAGCTGTTGCCGTTGGCATGGCAGATGCTGCCAATGGAGCACCATTATTAACAGTGTTAGGGTACCCTTTACAATTTTTGGCATTGCCCCTTTTTTCTTTTTGTGGCCTCATCCAGTTTGGTGGTTTTCTCTGCTGTCATTATTGCTTTTGGGTTCATTGTTTGAGCTGTCCTCAGTTTCACCACTCCCTCCGTCAGCCCTTACATTCTTCACGCCCCCTCTTCCGCGATAGTTCCCTGGGCGTTCGGAAGTTCGTGGCTCACTGTCCAAGTCCTTGTCCCCTTTTTTGGTGTTACTACCCTCAGTGTCCTTTGCTCTCGGGACATTTCGCATCAAGATCCAAATTGGCTTGTCCTCCCCCTGTGGGAAAACACACGCTGAACCTCGGCCTTGGGTTAGTAACATGTTGGGCCCCCTCCACTTTCCAGTGAGCGGGTCCTTCCACCAAACCAAAATTTCCGGTGGCTTTGACATCTGTCCCCAGTGCTTTTTCACTCTGGGCCTATTTTCATGTTTTTGAATATTAAGTATATTGATAGTTGTTAAGGCTTTACTAAGTATTACATTGGGTGGGTACTCCCATTTCCTTCCCCCTTTTTCTTCTAATTGTTGTTTTAAAGTTTTGTGGGCTCTTTCCACTATGGCCTGTTCCTGGGGGTTGTAGGGAATACCTGTGCTATGGGTTACTCTCACAATTGTTGGTGCCATAAAGGCTTTTACAGGCTTCTTGTCTTTTTTAATTCTTATTTTTTCCTCATTATCCATTAAGATTTCATAGCCTTTATAGAAAGAAGTCAAAACAGTATCCTCAACATATGTTGACTTAGTAGGAACCTTAATTTTTAAAGGCATCATAGTTACTATCGAAGATGCAAACTTATACAATGTTATTGAATTAATTTCAATAGGAATATCAGCAAGGGCCTTTTTGCTCCAAGGTTCCTTTTCCCAAAATTTACAATTTGACAGATTTAGACTGAAAATCATCTTCTTACATTTCTTAACATATGTCATTTGATTGTAATTTCCATCAATCCAATCTATTACAGAAGCAATACCTTTTGAATATGGCTTTATATTGTTCATATATCGAATATCTATTGCACCTGGAGTGGTCTTTTCTTTTAGGTATGGTTGGAAACAATCCATACAAAACTTGTGCTAACAAGACATTACATCTAACAACTTGTCCTTAGAATGTCGTAAAAGGCACCAAGAGTATTTTACAGTTGATTCGTTAACAAGAGTTAATCCATCATTAGAACATACGCCTTTGACATTTATCATTTTGTCCATTTCACCATTGAGCTCCTGTGACTTACATTTGAGCTTTTCTGTTCTATATTTACTTTCTTCAATATTGTCATCTTTTGTACAATTAGTCAATTGATCCTTTTGATTTGTTTGTACAAAACAGATCTTAACTAATTGATGTTCTCCCTTTAACATAGGTAGTTTGTCAGATCCTGCCATTTCTGATTCTTTGTTACTCAGCAATCCTAAATTTTTTAACTCATAATTGCAGCCTTTATTATTTGCTGAAGCATCAGTTTCAAGTTTCAGTTCAGCCCCCACAGGTACAGTCCAGTGCACCTGGAGCCTGTCCCTATCTTTCTGTGGCTTTTCCTTTTCCTTGCTCTTGTCCTTATTTGTATTCTCTGAAGGTCTCTGTTTTATCTCCCTCTGCGTCCTTTCTCTTTCCTGGTCCTTGACCTCATATTGGTCCTCCAGAGGTCTCTGTTTTGTTTCTCTGGGTCTGGTCGCTATCTTTTCCTGTGGCCTTTCCTTATCCTTCCTTTGTGGCTGGGCTAGAAGGTGCCCAATCCGAAGTTTAAAGGCTTGTGGAGGGGTGTGCCATCCCTATGGTAGCTGGACCAACACGTTTTCTCGGTGTGACCCATTTTGTCACATCGCTGGCACGGACCACGAGGCCTATTGCTATTCTCCTCGGATCGTTTCTCCCTCCTCTCTTTTCTGGGCCCTTCCTGCCTTTTTGGGCATTCCCGCCACCAATGTCCTTTCTCCCCGCAGTTATTACATCTACCAGGTCTCCTGTCTTTGAATCTCTCTGGAATTGCGGTGAAGGCCTTAGCAATGCTGTCCGCTGCTTGATCGGTGAAGGCTCTGGCCATGACTGTGGCAGTTTGGGTCGTGGAACCCACATCCTGCGCAGCCACAATCCAATCCTTCAGGGTCCCATTCTTTAGGCCCTGGCAGGCTTGCCTGCAGTCACTGGACATGCCATCCCACACCAAGTGCTTAAACAGTTCTGCTTTTGCACCTTCATGAATAACCTTATGCTCCAGACTCTTATTGACCCTGTCAACAAAGTCCACGAACGGTTCATTTTGCCTCTGTCTGAGCGACACTAAACTTGGTGTCGGCCCTTCTCTTGGTAGCCTATCCCATGCTCTCTGGGCACATATTCTTATTTGGTCAAATGACTGTGCCGGACCCATTGCTTGCCTTGTAACTGCTGAGTATATAGGTCCTTCTCCTAACAAGCAGTCAGCTCCAATATCTACCCCCGTCCGGGCATTTCTCTCTGCTTGCTGCTTACATTCATCTCGGTATAGAGCTTCCCATTGGATGAAAGTGGGCCCTGGAAGGACTGCCCTTGTTAGGTCTCTCCAATCCTGCAGAGTGTTTACCCTAACAGCAAGACTGTTAAGGAGTGTTTTCGTCCACGGGGAGTGTGGTCCATCCTCCCTAATAGCCGCCCTTAAGTCCTTTAAGTCCTTGGACTCATATGGGTACCACATTTGTGGGCGCTCTGGAGTTGGTATTACATTGACTGGGTATGCCTGTGGCCCATAACTGCCTATGCCTATGGGCTGTCC
>VMDO01023644.1:0-31224 GCA_007922755.1 Pedetes capensis
CAGATAAGTCCTTTTTGGAAAGACAAGAAAGTTGTGTCTGAATCCCAAGGGTTTGCTCAGCCATAGCTGTACTGCTACTTCATCTAAAAGATAGTTTCAGGGATAAAGCATCAAATGGCAGAAAATGGGTCATTTTTGAGGGCTTTTTTTTTTAATCAAAAGAGTTTGTATAAAAGAAGTAGAGAGATGTCTGTGTTCCCAGGCAGAAAGTACCTAAAATTTGTAGTTGCAACTATAGCTGCAAATAGAATATAAAGACACAATGAACCATAATATGGTGGAAGGAACAAGGACTATAGACTGTGTCACAAAAACCTATTCAAATCTTGTATCTACCACTTCTCAGCTGTATGAGACTGGGCATGCTGATAATATTGCTGAGACCATTTCCTCACCTTTGGAAGGGAGAGTTTAAGAAATGGTCACAGCTGGTCTCAGGAGGCAGGCTTGGTACCAGTGTGCAGAGGGGACACTAGATATTGGATCTCATCATATACAGTGTGAACAAATATTGATGTGTTTATGGAATGGCAAATTATTCATTCTGTAAACAAAGTACAATTGTGTAGAATGTAGAGAAGAAGGAAGGTTGTGTCCAGAATATTAATATTTGATGTTAAAATGTAAGATTATCCCTGCATCAATAAACTTTTATGATTCAAAACTCAGGAATCAGACATGATCAGTGATAGATCTTTTAATTAGATGGAAGCAAGCATACCTTGTTACTGTATTGTAATAGACTTAAAATTAGTTTTCAAGTGTGTTTTCTCTTTTCTGAGACGTAATGTAGAGTTATGAAAAGGAAATCAAATTGCTGATTTTTGATATGTGATTTAGGACAAACTGACTACTTTCTCAAGCCTCAGTTGCTTCACCTAAAAAGGGGGATAAAAATCCTAGTATTATTAACCTGATAGTTTTTAGGATACCAGGAGCTTCTTGTGAAATGATATCTCCCTGTTCTGCAACACTCATCTACCAGAATTTTCTCTTCTATTTATTTCATGACATGGGTTGGATGTTTCCATTGTCCCTATTACTCTATTAGGTTCTACTGACCTTGAGGATAGAGGGACTATCTTGTTCAATGTAATATAAGAATACTTGACAGACAATAGATGAATAAAAATGACTTTAGTGGAAGAAGGAAGTTAATGAAAGCAATAAATGACTAATCCAATGTGTTAATTCATTTTAGAAAGTGCCATTTAAGTGTCATGTATTGTTATGGTTTGTTGTTATTGTTAGGTGCCATCAAGTCAGTTCCAACTCATAGTGACACTACCTACAAAAGAAAGAATCACTCCCCAATTCTGTGCCAGGCATATGATCTTTTTTATGTTTAAGCCCATTGTTTCAGTCACAGTGTCAACCTGTCTAGTTGAGGGTTTTCCTTTCTTTCATTGACCTGCCAGTCTCCCAAACATCATGTCATTTTCCAGGGATTGGTCCCTCTTGAAAACATCCAAAATACGTCAGATGCAGTCTAGCCATCCTAGCTTACAAGGAGTACTCTGGTTGCACTTCCTGTAGGACAGATCTGGTGGTTCTGTTGGCACTCCATGGTATTTTCAATATCTGTCTCCAGCACCATAATTCAAAAGCATAAATTCTTCTCCGTTTCCCTTATTTAAAGTCCAACTTTCACAACCATATGATGCCACTGAAAATACCAAGGCATGAGTCAGGTGCACGTTTGCCTTCAATGTATCGTCTTTACTTTCAAATCTTTAAAGAGATCTTTTGCAACAGCTTTTCACAATGCAAGGTGTCTTTTAATGTCTTGACTACTGCTTTTTGTGGGTGTTGGTTGTAGAACCATGTAAAGCAAAATCTTGGAAAACCTCAAACTTTTCTCCATTTATCATGAAGTTTCTTAACTGACCCAGTTGTAAGGATTTTTGTTTTATGGATGTTGAGGCATAATGCATACTTAAGGCTGTGTTCTTTGATCTTCATCAATAAATGTTTCAAATTCTCTTCACTTTCAGCAAGCAAAGTTGTGTCATCTGCATAATGCAGGTTGTTAGGGAGTCCTACTCCAAACAAGATGACATATTCTTCTGCATAAAATCTAGCCTCTTGGGTTATTTTCTTAGTACATAGTTTGAAGAGGTACTGTGAAAGGCTACAGCAGCCCTGACTCACACTTTTCTTGGTCTTAACAAGGGCAGTGTTCCCATGTTCTGTTTAAATGACTGCCTCCTGGTCCATGGACAGTTTCCTCATGAGTATAACTAAGTACTCTGATAAGTTTCTGTTCTTTGCAAAGTTATCCATAATTTATTGTAAATCACACAGTCAAATGCCTTTGCATAGTCAATAAAACATAGACAGATATCTTTCTGGTATTCTCTGCTTTTGACTAATATCCATCTGACAGCAGCAATAATATCCTTGGTTCCATGCCCTCTTCTGAATCTGGTTTGATTTTCAGGCAGTTCCCTATATATATACTATGTCAGTCACTTTTGGATGCTCTTTAGTAAAGTTTTACTTGTGTGATATTAAAGATATCATTTGATAATTTCTACATTTAGTTGGATGCCCTTTCCTTGGAATAGGCACAAATATGGATCTCTTCCAGTCATTTGGCCATGTAACTTGATATAAACAAATGAGCACATCCAGTGCTGCGTCTGTTTGAATATCTCAATTGGTATTCCATCTATTCCTAGAGCCTTGTGCTTCACCAATTCCTTCGATGCAGCTTCCACTTCATCTTTCAGTGCCATTGGTTCCTGATCATTGCAACCTCATGAAATGTTCATTCATCCACCAATTCTGTTTGATATAATGACTCTGTTCATCTCAGATGAATGGGAAGAATTGCCTCCTCAAAGTAGAATTGACCTTGATGATGAAAATAGAGTAAAACCCCAGGGACCTCCATTTACTGATGTGACATGACTCAAAATAAGAGGGAAGAACTGTGAAAATCTATTAATAATCGGCACACAGAATCTATGTAGTTAGAATCTAAGAAAATTAGAAATCATCTAAAGGAAAAGAAGGGCATAAACATTGACATTCTAGGGATCAGTGATCTGGCATGGACCATTGCATCAGATAATCATGTTGTCCATTATGTCGGGAATGATGGATTAAGAAGACCTGGGGTTGCAGTCATCATCAAAAAGGACATCTCAAGATCTACCCTGAAGTACAATGTTGTCATTAATAGAGTAATATCCATACATTTAGAAGGAAGGCCAGTTAATATTACTATTATCAAATTTGTACACCTACCACTAAGGCTACAAAAGAAGATATGGAATATTTTTACCAGCTTCTGCAATCTGAAATAGAACAAACATGTAATGAGGATGCACTGATAATTACTGGTGACTGGAATGCAAAAGTTGGAAAAAAAGAAGGCTCAGTAGTCCAAACCTATGACCTTGGTAACAGAAACGATATTGTATATCACATGATAGAATTTTCATAGACCAATGAACTTTTCATTGAAAATACATTTTTGCACCCATATTGATGGTGACTTAATACATGGATTTCAACAGGTGGAACATACAGGAGCCTCATTGATTACATTTGTGGAGGAAAGATTTTGGAAAACTAAATACTAAAAGTCAGAACAAGACCAGGTACTCATTGTGGATCAGACCATCAACTGCTAATTTGCAGTTTCAAACTGAGCCTGAAGAAAATTAGAACAAGTGTATAAGAGCCAAGGTATGACTTTGAGTATATGCCATGTGAGTTCAGAGACAACCTACACAATAGGTTTGATGCCTTAGACCCTAATGATCAAAGACCAGAGGAGTTGTGGCATGACATCAAAGACACCATTCTTAAGGAAAGCAAAAAGTTATTTAAAAATTGGAAACAAGAAAAGATAAATTACATGGCAAAAGAGACTCTGAAACTTGCCCTTGAATGTCAAGGCCTACAGTACCTACAGTAAATGGAAGACATAATGAAATTAAAGATATAAACAGAAGATTTCAAAGTGCAGCTCAAGAAGACAAAATCAAATATGATGGCATGTGCAAAGAGCTGGAATAGAAAAGCAAAAGGGAAGAACACATTGTTCTCAAGCTTCAGAAATTGAAGAAAAACTTCAAGCCTCGTGCAGCAATAGTGAAGGATTCTCCATGGAAAATACTGGTATGATGGCCTAAAATATGGTGACCCTCTAACCTCAGCTCTTCTCATTGAAAGCATTTCATGTTCAATAACTATTATTTTTGCTCTGCTCTTGAGTTAAGTAGCCTCTGAGTACTTTCCCATACTTCTGTTTAGAAATCTTGTATGGGTTTAAGGGAATAGAGATAACCTGTTTGGATGGGTTGAGGAAGGATAAGGAAAAAAGAGAAGAAAGTCTTGTTTATAAGTAAATTCTTCAAAGGCCTCTATCTGGGTCTCTGGTTTCTTCCAGCAGTATGGAGAGGATTCCATCAGTAGGAGAAAAGGCCCAGCTATGCACCTGGGAACTGTGATATCCTTTCTCAAAGTCCTTCCCTTTATCCTTTTCTTTGTACAAAAATGTTCTACTTGCTTTCCTTAGATTTTTGCCATAATGCAACCCTATTTTGAAATTTAACTCATCTATAGAAAAAATTTCAATTAGAGTTTTCTTTAAACGTGACATTTCCAGAGCTAATTTCTGTAAGTCCACAGCATGGTCACATTTATTTCATTTAGAGTTTCCAAATGTATTTTAAGTTCTCTAAATTTGATTAACAAAATGTCACACCATATCTTATTTTACTTTATTATTTTTTGTCCTAAGGGGAAGATGTGTCAGCAAGTTAAATCCCTTTAAAGATAGACTTCCTATGGTGAAAGACCTGTGCACATATAGTTGGATTTTGAAAGGCAATTAGCACTGGCCTTGGTTTTAAAAATCTCTTCCCCACCACCCAGAATAGAGAAAGGCAGGAAAGAGTGAGATCTAAGAGTTTTATAAGGAAAGGTGTTCTTTGATAAACAATGAAGTTAGTTGCAATCTGAACTTTTAGTTTCCACATGCTGAATCATTCCTATCCCCACTTCACCACGCTTTACCCACCAACAGTGATGCTCTCTCTCTCAACTCTGATTTGCCCGCCAATCTTCAATTTGCTTATGACTATGCCACTTCTACCTAGAGCAGTTGTTGTTGTTGTAAGGTGCCATTGAGTCAAGTCCCACTCATTGCCACCTTATTTACAGCAGATTGAAACACTCTCTGATTCTGTGCCAGGACCACAATGTTATTTAGGTTTAGCCCATTGTTGTTGCAGACGTGGTATCAATCCATCTATTTGAGGGTTTTCCTTTTTGTCATTGACCTGTCAATCTCCTAAACATGATGTTCTTCTCCAAGGATTGGTCCCTCTTGAAAACATGTCCAAAATATGTAAGATGCAGTCTAGCCATCCTTGCTTCCAAGGAGCACTCTGGTTACACTTCTTTTAGGACAGATCTGTTGGTTCTTTTGGCAGTCCATGGTATATTCAATTTTCATCTCCAGTACCATAATTCAGAAGCATCAATTCTTCTCCTATCTTCCTTATTCAATGTCCAGCTTTCCCAACCACAATATGCAACTGAAAATGCCATGGCATGAGTCAGGCACACCTTTCTCTTCAATGTGACATCTCTACTTTTCAATACTTTAAAGAGATATTTTGCTACAGCTTGTCACAAAGCAGTGCATCTTTTGATTTCTTGACTGCTGCTTCCATAGGTGTTGATTCTAGCACTAAGTTAAGCAAAATCATGGACCTCAACCTTTTCTCCATTTATTGTGAAATTGCATACTGATGCAGTTGTAAGGATTTTTGTTCCCTTGATGTTTAGTCACAATCCATACTGAAGGCTATGTTCTTTGATCTTCATTAGTAAACATTTCTAATTCTCTTCACTTTCAGGTAGCAGAGTTGGGTCATCTGCATAATACAGGTTGTTAATGAGTCTTCCTCCAATCCTGATGTCACATTCTTCTTCATGAAGTCTAGCTTCTTGGATTATTTGTTCAGCATAGAAATTGAAGAGATATGGTGAAAATATACATCCCTGATGCACACCTTTCTCGACTTTAAACCAGGCAGTGTTTCCTTGTTCCATAGAAACAATTGTTCCCTGGTTTGTGCACAGATTCCTCATGAATGCAATTAGGTGCTCTGATATTCCCATTCTTCAAAGTATTATCCATAATTTGTTATGATCCACACAGTCAAGTGCCTTTGCATAGTCAATAAAACATAGACACAACATTTATGACACTAAGGATAGGTTTCATGAGAGGTATTTTTTCTACAGACCAGAGTCAGGGATCATTTCTGGATGATTCAAATACATTATTTTTATTGGATAAATACAGATGAAACTTCACTTGCTTGCTCATCATTTCTACCAGTTTTAGTCTGTGGCCCTGGATTTGGGGATCCCTGACCTAGAGTACTTCCATTGATAAATATTCTTTCAATATTGCTTATGTTCCTAGTATTTGTTTATTAATATGATGGCTTCTGTGGGGTGTGCTACCTTCAAAGACTATTGTAGGCTAACAGAAATAGCAGGAGAATGATATTTTTGGCTGACTATTTAAGAGCCCAAGATATAAATATACATTTTTTATTTAATGTCCATTGTGATTAATGGATGATACTAGTATTATTGTCTCTATATTTAAGACACAGAAATTAAGAGAAGTTAAATGATGTTTTTCAAGGTCACATATTTGGCACAGTTTCAGCTATGATTTAGTTACAGGTCTGCTGACTTCAAAATTCATACTCCTTCTACTGTATTATATATTTATAAGAAACTATAACAAATGATTTTTAAAATAAAGTAAAACAAAACTAAAAGTTATAAGAGGAAGTAGAGATAACAGAGCAGATGTAAAATTGATGCTTTTATCAAAGCCATATCCTTAATGACTGACATAATGTCTTTATAGAATTGAGACTTAATAGACTTTAGTGATTATTTTGTTCTGGCTGAAAGTGGGAAAAGTAAAGCATTGTCAAAGGTGTGTGTGTGTGTGTGTGTGTGTGTGTGTGTGTACTTGCATATAGAAAGTGGAACTTGAAATTTGCCTTAAAGAATGAGAACTATTTGAGTATGCATACATTAGAAATCAAGAGATATGTAAGACACCAAGGCAGGAAATACTAGAGAGGTTTATTCTTCTTTTTTCTTTCTTTCTTTTTTTTTTTTTTTTTTGTATTGGGGGTTGAATCCAGGGCCTCAAGCTTGCATGCTTTGCAAGTGCTGTACCACTACGCTCCACCCTCAGCCCATTTTTTTACTTTTTGAGACAGTGTCTCGCTAACTTATGCAGACTGCCATTGGTCTCGAACTTGCTATTCTCCTGGCTCTGTCTCCTGAGTTGCTGGGATTACAGGCATGTGCCAGTGCACCCAGTCACTAGAGAGATTTTAAAATTGTGAAGAGGAAATCTGAATCAAATTTTTAAAAGGCAGAAAAAAATCTTACTGTTATAATTTCAGATCTTCCCATTTGTATGAAAACAGGGAGAAAAATGCTTTTAGGATTAGAACAATCCTGCCTTAAATAATCCTTCTCCATATGGCACAGGTCACAGGTAATCTATACCTAAGGATTCACTATTGAGAGTTCCTAAAAGAGGCCTCTTGGGTGACTTGAAGTAGCCATTAGAAAATTGTCACATTTTAAGGAGACATTACTTTGAAGTTTGTATTCATCTTTAAAAATGTGAGTGTATTTTCCATTTATTTATGTTTGATTTTAGTATATCATTTAAAATGACTGAAATGGCAATAGCAATGATCTAAAAGAGAAATGAGCAAAACTACTTGAGGAAATAGACCATCTATACCTGTGGCTTCATATATTTTGTGATGACCTATCTAAACAAAATGAAGACCTGCACTCATTGTTTGAGAAGAAGGAGCCAAAATAATGAGATTTGCAGTAGTATCTCACAGCTACATTAAAGGGAGTTCTGTAGGGCACCATCATGGGAAGGTTCATTTTTACCCTTGAATTAGTGACATGTTCCCAAGGGTTGGATTTTTCACCCTGAGGTTCCCTTCTTTCTTTCCTAGAGTAATCTTAGAAATAATCATTCACCAGGACATCTGATGCTACCAGCAAATTATTCTTATGGTCATAGTATAGCTTCCAAGATCTGATGGGACCAGACATCACAGTGGTATAGCTGCAAGCTTTTCCTATATTAGGAGGTGATAATTTAAGGACATATGAAATGGAGTCATTATCCTTCAATGCCCTTTATCTAGTTGGTAGGATAAGATCCTGAAGAAGATAATTAACATTACATGTGGTATCAAATTAGTCTTTAAAAATCTGCTCTATGACCATTACAATGAGTTGCTATGAAGAGGAATCCTAGAGGATGTAATGGCTAAGAGGATTGTTGTAAATGACGGGAGATAAGAAAGTTATAAAGTAGAATCAGAGTTTTCCAAGCCTAGGGATTGATACTTCCACTAGCAGTCAGTCAAAGAGCATGTGTGCAAAACCATTTCAGATTGGTGAAAAACTTTGTCTTAGTCTCAATTTGTTTCCTCTATGTAGTTTCTGAGCCTGCAGCCCTAGCCCTGTGGCATCCGATCCCGTCAGATCTCAGAAGCTAAGTAGGGTCGGACCTGGTTAGTACCTGGATGGGAGACCACCTGGGAACGCCAGAAGCTGTAGGCTTGGGAGAAGGACCTGACAACCCCCTCCCAAAAATCAATCTGCCATTGAAAACCCTATGAACAGCAGAGAAGCACTGACAATAGTGTTTCCCCTGTTGTACAGAGGGTCGCTATGAGTTGGATACCGACTCGACGGCACCTAACAACAACAACAACATGTAGCTTCTAATGTTGGGAACATGGTAGGCATTCAACAAACTTTGGTGACCAGGTGCATAGAAAAGGATGCTGAATTAAAAGTTAAATAGATTTTTTTCGATTTATCACTGACCCTGTGTCAAAAATAAATAATCCCCCTGGGACTAATTTTCCTCTGCTGTTGAGGATGGATATGCTATCTGCCTTAATATTTTTTGGAGAATCTCTTTTCACTTTAAAATCTCCATGGGTAATTATAGCTACATGCTTAGCTTCTGCTACCTTTATTATGCTAAGGACATCACAACTTAATCCCCAATGTTGATCAGTTCCCCAATTGAGACCTGTGTTCCTGCTTGTTTGCCTGTTATTTCCTCCTTCATGACCCGGAATATCTCACAATTAAAAAAAAATAGAGATTCCATTCCACTTCTCCACAGGCCTCCATTTTCTCCTGTACTCTTCATTGTAGTGACTAGGGACCTTTCTAACTCAGAACTGCAGTGTGTCGGAGAATCTTTTTTTTTTTTTTTTTTTTTTGCGGTACGGGGGGTTGAACCCAGGGCCTTGTGCTTGCATTCTTTGCAAGTGCTGGACCACTGAGCTGCACACCCAGTCCATTTTTTCCAATGTTTTGAGACAGGGTCTCCCTAAATTATGCAGACTGCCTGCCTCTGGTCTCGAACTTCCAATCCTCCTGCCTCTGCCTCCTGATTTGCTGGGATTACAGACACGCACCACTGGGCCCAGCTATGCTGGAGAATCTTAACTCTCAACTAACTCTTACATTGCCTCTTCCAAGGGCTTTTTTTATTATCACAGTTATGTAAATAACTCCTGTCATTTGTATGGTCAGTGCATTCTATATATTTTTAAAAGAATTGCCATTGGTAAACTTTCAAGATCAGTAAGAGCTTAGAGAGGGGAAATGAGAGATACTTTGATCAGGGTAGCTATCTGACTCCAGTTACTTATCATCAAACATATATCAGCATCTGTCCTATAATTGCAACTCAGGCTAACATAGTTGTATCCCATGCTTAGTACATAGTAGGTATTTAGTAAAAATAAATGACTGGATGTATAAAGAATGGATGACTTTTATGTAGTGGAACTTCTAAAAGTAAATGTACTCACATGTACAGCCATTGTATCTGCCTACCAAACCACACAACTCCACATGCTACCCTGATGCCATAGACTGAGGATACAGGAATTTGGCATGTGTCACAGCATTCTGCAAATTAATTTTCTATGAACTCCTGCTTACTTCACTAATGCCTTTCATTAAGAATCTCAAGCCATTAGCAGGGTAATCTAGCTCTACAGACTTTTTGAAGTCAAAATAAAAACTCCAAAATTAGGGTGCAGAATTTTAGGAAATAAAATAAACTTTATCTTTTAATAGAACCAATGAACACATATTTCAGCATTTCTTCTGAGTTTGGAGGGGAACGGGACCTTGCATAAGCCCTCAGGGTTTAATTTACTAACCTCATCCCTTGCCAATAATAATATGAAATATTTGGCTACTGAACTGTGGACCTTTCTAATTTTACTCTATCCAGAACAGTTTTTCTGTACACTAAGGTATTTCACTTCAAAGTATACTCTTAGTTGGATTCCAAATCAAACTACACTCATTGTTTGAATAATTAGACTTGTAGGCCTGTACTCACTATATTGTTTTTAGGTGCTCTCAAGTCAGATCTAATGACCATATATTACAACAAAATGAGACATTACCCAACACTGTGCAATGCACATGCTATTTTTATGTTTGAGTTATTGTTGCAGCCACTATGTTTCTTCTCATTTTGAGCCTTGCCACAGAGCAAAAGGAGACCTCAGGGACTATACTCCATTCTCCTCATTAAGGTCGACTCTACTTTGAGGGAGCAACTGTTCCCCAATAGTTTCTTGAATGCCTTCCAACCTGGAGGACTCATTGTTCAACACTATATTTGACCATACTTCTCTGCTGTTCATAGGATTTTCAATGGCTAATTGTTTGGGGAGTGGGCTGGTTGGTCCTTCTCCCTAGTCTGTCTTAGTCTGGAAGCTCAGCTGAAACTTTTTCCCCAGGGGTGGCTCTATTGGTATCTAAAAAACCATTGGCATATCTTTCAGCATCACAGCCAAATGCAAGTCCCCACAGCATGACAAGCTGACAGACACATGAGAGATACTCACTATACTACATATTTACATATTATATATAGCATTCTCTCTCTATATATATATGTATGTGTGTGTGTGTGTGTGTGTGTGTGTGTGTGCATGTGTGCATGCGCGCACGTGCGTGCGTGTGTGTAGTGCCTGATTTATGCCATGGTATTTTCAGCCTCATCATTGTGGAAGCTGGACATTGAGTAAGAGACACTGGAGAAGAATTGATGCTTTTAAATTATGATGATGGAGACAAATATTGCCTATACCATGGTCTTCCAAAAGAACCAACAGATATGTCCTAGAAAAAGTGTAACCAGATTGCTCCTTGGAAGCAATGATGGCTAGACTGCATCTTGTTTGTTATATTTCAGACATGTTGTCAGAAAATTCTGATCCCTAGAGAAAGACATTATGCTTGGGAGAATGATAGGTCAAAGAAAAAAGGAAGATCTTCAGCTAGATGGATTGACACAGTGACTGTAACAATAGGCTTAAACATAAAAAAGATCATGTGCCTATATGAATAATGTACATCAAAATTCATATATGTAAATGCCACAATGAAAAGCATGTCAGAATGAATCACATTAAGGTGTACATTAAAAATGTCCAATATAAAAAGTGTACTGAAAAAAAAAAAAGATCATGTGCCTGGCACCATGTTGGGGAGTGTTTCGTTCTGTTGTACATGGAGTTGCTATGAGTTGGAACCCATTGGGTGACACCCAACAACAACAACAATATAGATAGAGATAGACAGGTAAATATAGTTTGTTTGTTTGTTTTTTAATAAACAAGGAAATGTGAAGAGTGGTAGTATGATTCTAGAGTTTTTCCGTAGAGATTATCTCAAGAATCACTGAACTGGAGGCTTCTGGAGTTTATTCTGCTATTACACTGGGTGCTACTCTGTTTTTTTTTTTTTATATGTTTAGCATCCTGACCCTGAGCCGAGTCAGACTTGTCAGCCATAGCAGCTGTCATGGCAGAGCTCAGCTTCAGTGTAAGTTAAGGAGTGAGCAGCTATTGATGGCTAATCTTAAGAAAGGGAGACTCTGCTCTACCAAAAGTCACATTTTTGTTCAGGGAGGCCTGTCTCAGTTCAATCTTGTATATAAATTTATTAACCACATGCAGCTTTTGCTGGTACCAAATCAGAGCCAAGAAGTCATGAATATGTGATAATGTCAGCCTGTCTTGCGCTCTGAATATAACACAAGTAGGATTAAAATTGTACTCAAAATCCTTAGGAAGCTCATTATGAAGGAGCCAGTTAATTAGGATATAAGTGAAAAAAACTTTATAGGAAAAGGAGACAGCCCTAGATAACATGCTAATCTTTTTATAAGGAAATGGTTCATTGCAATTAGGGGGAAGCTTTATAAGGAAACGAAAACACATCTTAGAAAAAGGTCTGTATTGAGAGTAGATGTCCTTTTGAAGCACATGCTTGGGATTGATTCAGTACAGAGGACTAAATATGAAAAGCAGTCTCCTTCAATTATTCCAAATCTTTTGAAATGTTAGAAAGGATATTTAGTAAATTCATAGACATTTCTGAATATAGAAGGACAACTTTCAATGGATGAGCATCTGTGAAGACTCCAAAACAGGAAAAACAAAGTGAGATGAATTGAAGAAGGAAACCTCTTCCTGGCATGCATATCAAAGGACAGTTAGAGAAAAAGAGGGTGAGTATTGTTGTACTGGTTATCATTTTTTTGGGTGGTGTTGAATATTTAGGAAATGGATTTTATGTATTTAATATTAGAGGGTGAAATAATGGCTGGCTTACAAGAAGAATTAGCGACTAATCTTGAGATGCAGAAATTTTACTGGAACACCCTGACTTAAGGAAACATAGCATATGAAAAACTGATGTATTAGCAGATATCATCAGTTTTGAAAAAGATTTTCCAACCTATAATGGAATTAAATTGAGTGGCTCTCTAGATGACAACTTCAAAATTTCAGTGTTTGTTTATAGTTTATTGTCGAGGAGAAGATCCAAGGAAAGTTTAAAAAAACTTTGAGCTAAAATGAAACACAACAACAGTTACAAACCATGTAGATTTCCAAAAAAAGGATGTGGTATTTTTTGAAGTGATTTAAAAACATCAAAGTAGATAAATAATTTTGACTCACAATGCTCAACATATTGAAACCATTTTTGTCAACAACAAAAACTGAGTTAAGCATAAAATAACATGTTTTACTCATAGACTAGAAAACAGATATCTATATCTAGGGCTAGAGTGGCTTCTAATGTGGTTTTTGGATTAAATAATATCATCAGTGCACTTTTTGCATCTGGTGTTTACCTTTGTGATGGCATCATTATCAGAAAGGTTCTGATGTGATATGGCATGGAGATCTAGTGGTAGTTCCAAGCTATATAACTGTACATTAAATCCAAAAGGAAGGAAAATCGTGTCTTCCTTGCAGTATACTAGGCAAGTTCTGAAATCATCTCTCATTGCCTGTATTTGAGTGTCTTTACAAGCCTGGAACTTATTTTTGTGTCTAGAGTAATGGAATAGGCTTAATCTTCCTTCTCCTATTCATTTCTGAAACTGGAACAAAAGATGGGATTTGTAATGCAATGGTGAAACTTAGGAAAAAATGCAACAGATACACACTAAGATCAGTGTGTACCAATGTTTAAGTTTGGCATAAAGAATGAGTGGTCAGAAAATAAGGAGACACTTAGAGAAGCATTTAGAAGGAACACTGAAGGTGTCCTTCCATTAGAAGTGGAATAGGATTTGAGCCTTGCAACGAGATGTAGGTAGGACATGGACATAGGTACAAGCAATTCTTCCCACATTACAAAAGCTTCCAGTTGCCTTTAGGTTATTTACTAAGGACTTCCATATACTATCACTTTCATCGTCAGTTCACAAATGGGTCTCAACACTTAATGCAGCCACAGATCCTGGATGACAGATATCAATTTAGCTGAGGATTGGAAAGAAAAAGGATGATTTGTCTTTTTTTCTTGCATGTATTACAAGACAAAAAACAAACAGAACAACATTTAATCTTCTGTGAGTTTTCTTAGTCATCTGGGATATAGTTTAAGAATTATTAAATGCAATCCAAAACCCTGTGAAAGAATGTGATTCTATATTCTTTTACTAACCTAAGATGAATGAGGCTACCAGTTCCCATACATCTATAATATTATATAAAACAAGGTTTGTAGTTGTATCCTACTACACATACATAATTAAAGAGGATCCACTTGGGTTTCCAGAGTGGGGTTGTAGCCCCCAGAGTTCAGCTAAAAAGATAAATAGGTGCAAGAAATCCCATTCTTCAATGTATTTGTTTTTTACCTAATTTATTCTAGCTTTTTGCCAAGTTTCTATGGATTTTGGTTGCTGTCTCAAATGGCAGGACTATCTTAGCTCAGATGTCATCCGCTTCTGAGAAACTGATCCACACATTTCTAGCCCAGGGTCAGAAGTGAGATGAAAGGGACTCTGGGGTGAAATGCTAGGGCTGAACTCAGTGTTCTAGAATGGCATAGTTACATTCTGATTTGGATTCAATAATCTCAGTTGACCAAGGGCAGCACAATGAAACTTGAAAGGATTGTCTCTCACATCTTGCCATGCATCTTCTTAGAAGCAGAAACAATTTTGTAAAATCTTATCTTCACTTGATCGTCTAATTATTCATCATTAGTATATAATGTATTTACCACCCCCTCCTTGCATTTGCCTATATGATGTCTCTCACTGTAGCTAGAACACCTTTTTGCCATCTATCTTTTGTCTATTCTTTAAGACTATCTTAAATTATTCTTCTCAGATAATTTGGTTCCACACTAATTTGTAATCCTTGAGTACTTATAATATGAAGTATTCATATTGGTATTCAAGTATATTTTTAAACCTTTTTCACATTTCAAGTTCTTGATATGTTCAAGGCCTTGTCCAATACAAAGAGGGCAGGGACACAACTCTTAACTTCCCATAGTAGCTATTTCTACTTGAAACCTGTTTCTTGAGTTACTTTAAATCTTCCTTCATCACTGCAGCCATTTCTCAAGCTCTCACCTATGACGTACCACTGATTCCTTAGCATAGGGTTCAGTATGTACCAAATATCAGTGTATATAACTACCACCTGGACCAGGTGAGGTGGTACATGCCTGTAATCCCAGAGACTCAGAAGTTGAAGGCAAGAAGATTAAAGGTTCGAGGCCAGAGGTACCTGTGTAATTAGAAGGATGCTGTCTGAAAATAAAAAGTGAAAATTGGGCTGGGGATGCAGCTCAGTGGTACAGCACTTGCAAAGCATGCATGAGGCCCTAAGTTCAACCCCTAGTACCATAAACAATTAAGTAAAAAATATCACCTGGGATACCTGTTTTTAAAATTCTTTATTATTATTATTACTACTACTACTACTACTACTACTACTACTACTACTACTACTAGTATGGTAGCTAGGGGTTGTCATGACCCAGGCCCTCAAACATACTTTGCAAGTGCTCTGTACCCTTGGTCCATTTTTTAATATTTTATTTTGAGTCAGGTTCTCACTAAGTTACACATCTTGCCTCTGGCTTTGAACTCATGATCTCACCTCCACCTCCTGAGTCTCTGGGATTACAGGTGTGCATCTCCTTGCTGGGCTTGGGATTTCCATTTAAAAGGCAGAGTCCTAGGCCCCAATTCAAAGACATATGTTCAGTAGATTTTGGGTGAATTCAGAAATAAATTTCCATATACAGGACAGGCATTATACTCTATTATTCAAATATATATATATATATCCAGCTATGAAATTTATTTAGATGTAAACATTCTACTGCATTGCTATATAAATATCGGTATTTACTTCACTTGTAGGATTGGTTTATATGACACTCCTCGGATTACTGAAATAAATGATGAAATACTTTTATTTCTTTATCAGAGCAATACATTTGTTTAATTTCTTCTATAATATATAGCTTGGCGAGTTGTTATATGCATATATCACTCAACAAACATATATTTAGTACTAGCATGTCCAGCCAAAGTTAAATTCATGGAAACTACAATGGAATATACAAATCACAGTTTCAGCACAGCAGTCAGGAATTTAATTGAAGAAACAAGAAACATATAACAAAAAGAAAGGCATAATATAATCATATTTTATGGGAAAATAAATATAATATGACAAAAATGATAGATATTGCAATGTACAAAAATTAAAATATATTTTGTAACTGCTTTTTAAAAATGTATTTTATGATTCTGAGAAAGATGATCCACATACTAAATTCTGAGAAACACTTCTTTAGATCATTCAGCCTATTCTATGTATAGACTACTAAGGTATTAGAATGTGGTGTTTCAAAAACACCCACATCTTTGCCCATCCAGCCTGAAATTTCTTTGGCTCCACAGGCTCGAAATATTTGCTATAAGACACAAGGATCAAAAATGTTCAAAAACGAGAAAGGAAAGAGAAATCCATGATGAAGATATAAAATCTACAAAAAATTAGCCCTTTAAAACCATGAGTTCTGTATCCATGGATTTGATCAGTCACAAAATAAAAAATATTTGGAAAAAATTTACATCTATATTGAACATATACAGACATTTTTTTCTTGTCATGATTGCCTAAAGCAATAAAGTACAACAACTACTTCCCTAGCATTTACATCACATTATGTATTCTGTGTAACCTAGATATGATGTAAAGTATATAGAAGCACCAGGCACTGTGGTGCACACCTGTAATCCCAGTGACTCTGGAGTCTGAGACAGAAGAATCCCAAGTTTGAGGCCAGGGGCAGCCTGTGCAACATAGCAAGACCCATTTCAAGATGATAAAAAAATAATAAAAAATTAAAAAGAGGGCTTGGAAAGCAACTCAGTGGTGGAGTGCTTGCCTAGTTTGTGTGCAAGACCTTGGGTTCAAGCCCCCAGGACTAAAAAATAAGTAATAAATAAATAAATAGTATACAGAAAGAGATACAGAGATTATATGGACATACTATGCCTATTTATAGAGACTTGAGCGTTCATGGATTTTGATATCTGCAAGGGTTCCTGAAGTCAATCCTCCATGGATATCGAGGACCAATTATATACTTCTGTTAGTTATTGATATGCTTTGAATGTGTCTCTTCCAAAATTCATGTTATATGCCGTCCTTAGTGCAACAGTATTAAGAGATTCTTAGGTTAGTTAAGCTATGAAGCCTTTCCGTCTTGAATGAATTAATGCTTTACAAAAGGGCTCAAGGTGGCTAGTTCACCTTTTCTGTCATTCAAGGACACAGTATTCTTCCCCTACAAAGGAATACACAAGGGATCATCTTGGAAGCAGAGAGAAGACCTCACCAAACTCAACACCTAGTAACAGAAGTATAAACTCTAGCAAGATATATGACTTCTTAGGGCCTCAATTGCCCCAACCCTGAACTTTTCTCCCAATTCCCTGTGCATCTACTCCTATCCCAGTCTAAAAGCTCAGATGCTAGATAAAATCCATGGTATTGAATTTGAGCTGTTCATAACGTGCTTGAGAAGACAGAAAACACAAATGAAAAAAAGAAAAAAGACATGAGGATTCTTTTATAGTAGATGATGCATAAATTCAAGTAGAACTTCATATACCTCTTTGGTTTTCTCTTGCCAACTTAGAGGTTAGATTAGGTCAATACAAACTTCCAAAGGTGCCACATGTTAACATTTTTTTAATGTGTAAGGAAGTGGGATTGGTAACTATCCTGATTTGATTATTACATTTTGTATATATGTATTGAATTATCACTCTGTACCCCATAAAAATAACTTAGAAAAGATTCCAAAGGTGTGTCAACACTTAAAAACCCATGAATTGTGCAGGAATTTTGAACAGTAGCTATAGAAATATGTTTGGCAAGGGTTAAGTAAACATGAGTTTAAGACTCAGGGATTGATACATCAGTCTAGAGTAGAGAAGACTTGGAGAAAAACTGTAATATATAGATGAGTAGCAGATACAATGCAGGGTTAATTGTTTTTCTACATGACTCCAGAAATTTTAGTCTTTATCAGTGGGGTATATAAGAGAGAAATTTTGCTTGGGAGGAAGAAATTAATTCTCAAGGCTGTTATGTGGGCAGGGTTTTTTCAAGAAAAATTTGAGTTCAATGTCATTTAAGTATTTACACAGAGGTTACATAAATACTTGAAACAATTTTCATAGGGAGTAGTGCAATAAAGTTTAGAGTAAGATGAAGAAGATAGTGACTGTCTATCTTAATCACATGGAAAGATTGTTGTTGTTGTTGTTGTTGTTAGGTGCCATCAAGTCGAGTTTGACTTCTAATGACCCTATGTACAGCAGATTGAAATAGTTCCCAAGTCTTCCCAGGCAGATGATCTTATTTATGTTTAAGCCCATTATTGTAGACACTGTGTGAATCCACCTGGTAGAGGTTTTTCCTTTTTTTCACTGATCTGCCACTCTCCCAAACATGATGTCTTTCTCCAGGGATTGGTCTCTCCTGACTATATGTATGAAATATGTAAGACACAGTCTAGCCATCCATGCTTCCAAGGAGCACTCTGGTTGCACTTCATCTAGGACAGATCTGTTGGTTCTTTTGGCAGTCCATGGTATATTCAATACACGTCTCCAGCACCATAGTTCAAAAGCATCAATTCTTTTTCTGTCTCCCTTGTTAAATGTCCAGCTTTCATAACCATATGATACGACTGAAAATACCATGGCATGAGTCAGGCACACCTTCGTCTTCAATGTGACATGTTTACTTTCAATACTTTAAAGAGATCTTTTATCACAGCTTTTCCCAAAGCAATGCATCTTTTGATTTCTTGACTGCTGTTTCCATAGGTGTTGCTTATTGGGCCAAGCAAAGGAAAATCATGGGCAACCTCAATCTTTTCTCCATTTACTGCAAAGTTGCATGCTGACCCAGTTGTAAGGATATTTTTTTTGTTGCTGTTGAGTCACAACCCATACTGAAGGCTACGTTCTTTATTATTCATCATTAAATGTTTTAAATCCTTTTCATTTTCGGCAAGCTGAGTTGTGTCATCTTCATAACATAGGTTGTTAATGTTTTCCTCCAATCCAAATGCCACGTTGTTTCTCATAAAGTTCAGCTTCTTGGATTATTTGTGCAGCACAGAAATTGAAGAGATTTGGTGAAAGTATACATCCCTGATGTATGCCTTTCTCAACTTTAAACCAGGCAGTGTTTCGTTGTTGTATTCGAACAACTGCCTCCTGGTTCACATACAGATTTCTCATGAGTACAATTAGGTGCTTTGGTATTCCTATTTTTTGACATATTATCCATAATTTGCTATGATCCACAGAGTCAATGTCTTTGTATAGTTAATAAAACATAGACAGACATCTGATATTTTCTACTTTTGGCTAATATCCACCTGACATGAGCAATGATGTCCCTGGTTCCCCACTCTCTTTTGAAACTGGCTTGATTTTCTGGTGATTTCCTGTCTAAATTCTGCTGCAGTTGGTTTTGAATGATCTTTAGTAAAATTTTGCTTGTGTGTGAAATTGATGATATTGTTCAATAGTTTCCACATTGAGTTGGGAACACTGTTTTTGGAATAGGCTCAAATATGGATCTCTTCCAATCAGTTGGCCAGGTAGCTGTTTTCCAAATCTGTTGGCCTAAACATGTTAGCACCTCCAGTGCCACATTTGTTTGTTGAAATGTCTCTATTCATATTCCATCAATTCCTGGAGCCTTGTGTTTCACCAGTTCTTTCAAGGTGGTTTCCACTTCATCCTTTACTACCATTGGTTCCTCTTCATATGCAACCTCTTGAAATGGTTGGTCATCTACCAATTCTTTTTTGTATAAGGATTCTGTGTATTCTTTCCATCTTCTTTTGATAGTTAGAAATGTAATAAACATAAAATCCACTATGTACAAGGTATAAAATTAAAAACATGTAGCTCTTAGCCAGGGGTGGTGACACACTCCTATAATCCCAGTGACTTAGGAGGCAGAGGCAGCCTGTATAACTTAGATCCTGCCTCAGTTTAGAAAATAAAATGGGGCTGGAAGTATAGCTTAGTGGCAGAGCTCTTGCAAATTATGAGCAATGCCCTGCATTCAGTCCTCAGTGGCACACACACAAAAAAAGACACACACACACATACATACACACACACACAAACACAAACACAAACGTGTTTCTTATCAAGTACCTCCAGGTAATTTTGTAACATCTACCTGTCACCAGAAAGTAGAGTAGTTTTCCATAAACCTTATTATCACCAGAATAATCAAAAATGAAAAGCAAAAGTAATAATTAATATCTATGAGCAAATGCATTATTCTGGGCACTGGCTACTTCCATTATGTTTATTTCCTTTATGTTTATTTCCTTTTATGTTCATTCGTCCCTATTTTTTCATAAATGATGAAAAAGAAATAAATGGTAACCACGAAGTATTGAGGTAACTGAAGAAGTGCAAAATTGTCCTGGAGGTTTGCTACAAAACATTTTAACTCATACTCTAACTCTCCCTTATTGGGCCTGTAAGTATTCTCTCAGGGACAGGGATCTCACGAGGCACCCACTGGGATGATGCTTTCAGCAAGTCTTTAAGGGCTGGATTCTATAATGACCTGCCCCTTGAACAAAAAAATTGTGGCTGCCACTTTACTCGTGAGCAAGGAGGCAGCCACTGTGAGTAGGTATGAGTAGATTAAGTCATGGAACAAGGGCAAGGAAAAGAGGAAATAAGGTAATAACAACAACAAAAAGTTTTTTCCAAACAGAATACTATTTATCTGATTAATGCTCTCACTGCCTGCCCACATTTAATGAATGCTGTCCTTAGAGCCACACAGAGTGCTGTAATGAATATGAAAAAACAAACCTAGTAATACAAACACAAGCAAGATGACCTGTTTAGGAAGGAAGTAGAGCAGTGCTTGCAGTGTTGAGCATTTTAATTTTCAATATTCTACTGCTGCAGCAAAGCAGAGCAAAGTTTTACTCCCTTTCTTAGTTTATTCTTTTCTCCAGGACAGGACAATGAAAATGAGAAATAATTTCTGTTCATAACAGGAGACTGAATTTTGCTAAATTAAAATGTTCTCCAGATTCTAGAGGTTGGTCTGCCCATGACTCTTTTTATTCCTTTCCAACAAATCAGTGTCCAATCTTTGTTGCTTCCAGCTTATTAAAAGAAATGCTTAAATTTTATCTGAAAAAAGGCAGTAATACGTGTAATAGGTTGCAGAACTGCAGATACCTAAGGCAATTTCAATACACACATATGCACGTATACCTTCATGTTGGCTAAAATCATTGTGAATATACTGCACATGATTAAACAAACTATTAAACTTAGAGATAATTATCTTTCTAGAAAGGAAAAACAGCAATGTGGTATTGTGCTATGGAGAGTTTCTTAGTTGATTGTTTTGGGTCCTATGGTGACAAGGACATTATCAACAAGGAATTCAGGTCAACTGCAAGACACAACATTATATTTTTTCTTTATCATGATCTTGAGATGTCTTGATATCTTCTTTAAGGTGCAAAATGGAGATTATCTCCCCTGATAGATTGACTGAAATTAATGTAATACATAGAGGGAGAGCGAAAGTAGAGACACTAACTAGGAGATTATTACTACAGAAGAGTAGCAATATGTCAAAGGAATATATGCCTTTGAGGTTCAATTCATGCAAAGGGTTTCTGCCTATCATCACGCAAAACACATAGTAAGATTTCAATAAATATTTTGTGGAATGAATTCAACTTTGCAAAACATTGCATAAGGGAGAAATTAAAGCCAATTTTACATTAAAACCCAATTATTAACCATAGAGGATCCAAGAAGGGTGGGATATTGGGAATACTTGAAAGCTGGTGATTTTCATTTTGACTGACTTTGTCAACAATTGTAAGTGCTGCAAAAACTCAGTTAAAAATAAAACAGAAAAGAGGTTAAGAACTGACAAATTGCAAGCCATCAGTATTGTAACAAAAAGATGATCTCCACCTGGAAGGGATATATACATATCTTTAAAATCCACCCCTTCAGGTGGTACTTAATTAGAAGGGAATGAGACTCAAATCCACTAAGGCATAGTCATTTCAATGTTCCCAAATAGTCATCATTACCTGTTATACTTCCTAATGAAGTACATTGAGTAAAATTCTGCCATAGAAGAGAAAGTCAGCATTGAAGATTATACATACATATGATAAAGTCAGATGATTTTACTGTGAGCAATGCTGTCTATCAGCAGAGTGAAAATATTTCATCCTAGTAGGTCTCCATTAACATAGTTCTAACTAATATAATTACCACTCTTTAAGAAAGAACTCTCAATTTTTTCCAAATGTACAGGCCCAGAAATTTTAGCTAAGGATAGAATTACAAAGAGATAGATACAATATTTGGATTTTATCCTGGCATGGTGGCATATGACTGTAATCCCAGCAACTGGGGAGGCACACGCAGGAAGATCACAAGATCAAAACTAGAAACAGTCTGCATAATTTAGTGAGACACTGTCTCAAAAAAGTAAAAAAAAAAAAAATGGGTGGAGGGTGCAGTTCGGTGGTCCAGCTCTTGCAAAGAATGCAAGCCCAAGGCCCTGGGTTCAACCTGCAGTACTATAAAGAAAAAGGAAGTGTTTGGATTTTATATCATGAACTTTAAAATCCTTAATGGAAAAAACATGGACATTATGAATATAACACCTCTATTTTCATTTAAATAGTTTATGTGCTAAATAACTTTTCAGAGTTTGCAGCCTGAAAGCACAATCATACCTCAGTCACAAGGAGGGTGTCAATAAGTCATCATGCATATTTCTGCTGCTCTGCATATTCTGGTGTCCATCTTTCAGCATTCTGTCTGACAGAATTGGATTTATGGCCAGCCTATTTCATGAATGTTGAGCAAGGTACATTGTTGATTTTTATTGGTGCAAAGGGGCCTCGTTGAAAATTTTTCTGATGTTTTCTCTGGAACTAACCCTTGGCCTTTCATCCAGAAAAAGTCTATGAAAGAGAAATCATTAAGTAATAGGAAAGAGGATCCACATATCCTTTAAGTCATGTTTCCAGCTAGGTAGCTGGTTGGTTTATTCATTTGGTTGTATAAATAAAATGATATCCACTCCATTGTACATTCTACTGTATCAGAAATGTAATCTTGTTCCATGACAAGAAGGACTTCCTTCCTCCAACCTAAGTTTATTGAAGGTAGAAGTGCCTGATTCCAGTCAAGTAATTGAGGACATGTGATGCAGTTACTCCATAATACAAGGGTAAAGGGCATGGTAATTGATAGCTTTGCAGTCACAATTAGATATCAACTCTGTTCTATGCTTTTCCATACTGTGCCCAATGGTAAGGTGGAGATATCTTTTACCATTCTTATTCTGAATTTAGTTATGTATTTTTTGTACTTATTAGAACATATATGAAAATCAGTTTTGTACCCAGCTTGCTATGTCATATGCCATAGGTTATAATCTCAATTATTTGACTGCAAAAATTTACACTAGTTTAAGATACTCAGGGGTACTGGTAATAAAGGACAGCTTGTTTTGTTCATTTTTCCAGAGGTAAAATATAATCTCACTTGGGAATCTTCATTAAACTTGAGCACATAGGATTGTCTCTCAACAAACTGGCTGTGTTATCTCAACAAGCCAATGCATGCCAACTATTACTCTCTCATGTTTTTTATGACTTCTAATTTAAGAATAATTAATGACGACTCTGTTCTGTACATTCTCCTTATATAGTACTTTTAATTCTTGCATAATGGAATAATTACTTCAAATATCCTCAAATACTTGATTAAAATTAGGCACTTCTACTGCCAATAAGGGTTGAGCTTTAGTTCAGTTGGTAGAGTCCTCCTCCTCTTCACTTTCTGGGGACCCAGATTTGATTCCCAGCACTGCAAAAATGGGAGAGAGACATGGCAATCTATTCCCAGAGCAATCCCGAAATGATCAGCCATTAAAGATCCTATGAGCATTGCTATGAGTTGGACCTGACTCGATGGGACCTAGCAACAACAACCACCATCAATAAGCCTCACTACAACACATTATTACACAGAACACAACATGGAATGGTGAGTTCTGGGTAGTTTATTGTGATTACTTTATAACTGAATTTCTTTTTTAAGTTCCGTCATTATTACTTTGGAATCCAAGTAAATAATCCATTCAACTTATCCATGAATCAATAAATAGAACAACTGGAATTTGTTAATTGAATGTCTTATTGCATTTAGTAGAGAACCATCCCAATATTGTAGGAGCTGTGGTATATGTTTGCATAAAACCAGCTCAATTATTCCTGAACAAGAAATGAAAAGTTCCCATATCTTCTGAAATAGAGACAACATAGGAAAGGATATTTTCCTGGCAGTGGTTTAAATTAGGTCAAAAGTGAAGAAAAGAATGAGAATAACTAAGATATGAGGGTCAAAGCAAAATGGTAGCCAAAATCTGGATTTCACTCACATGCTATGTCTACAAAAATCACACAACTAATTATCAAGTTATCTGGAGCATCCCAAAGAGAAATGTCATTATCTACGTGCAAAAAATAAATATTTATGCAGATGATTCTTTGTGTAATCAACAACTTTGCTTAGAATCTATAAGAGACCACAAAAGACCACAAAAGACTGAAAATTAAAGGCAGGAAAACAATATACCAAGCAAGTGGGAGGAAAAAAAAAAGCAGGAGTAGTGATACTAATTTCTGACAGCCTAGACTTCAACCCCAAACTAATCAGAAAAGACAAAGAAAACTACATTTTAGTAAAAGGAACAGTCAAACAGGAACCCATAATGATACTCAATATTTACTTACCAAATACAGGTATACCTAGCTTCATTAAAAATGTATTGGAGATAAAGGAACACTTCAGGCCTGATGCAATAATTAGGGGAGATATCAGGTCATCAAAGCAAAAATTCAACAGAGAAATGATGGACTTAAATAGCACCACAGACCAACTGGATGTACAGATATTTACAGGATATTCCATCCATCAGATGTGGAATACACATACTCCTCAGCACTACATGGAGTTTTTTCTAGTATAGACTACATTTAGTCCATGTAAATGGCCTCAACAAATACAAAAAATGTAAATCATCCCTGTACCTTATCAGAACACAGTGGAATAAAACTCTAAAACAAGAAAAATTTCAGAAATATTACAAATTAATGGAGACCAAATGACACACCAATGAGTAATTGATGGGTTATAGAAGAAATCAGAGCAGGACTTAAAAAATACCTGTAATCAAGGATGAGAACACATTGTACCAAAATTTATAGGAAATAGCAAAGTAGTTCTAAGAGAGAAGTTCATAACCATGAAAACCTTCATCAATAGATTAGGGCAGGCCCAATTAAGTAACTTAAGACACATCTTAAGGCATTAGAAGGTCAATAACAAGCAATCCTAAAAGGAGCACTCAGACAGAAATTATAAAGTTCAAGACAGAAATATCTCAACTAGTATTGAAAAAGACAATTCAAGGAATTAATAATTCTAACAGATGGTTCTTCAAAAAGATTAATAAAATAGACCTGCCCATAGGCAATATTACCAAAGGAGAAAAAAGTCCCAAATTAAAAAACAATTATAGATGGGAATGGGTTCATAACCACTAATACCAATGAAATGCAGAAGATACCAGAGAATACTTTGGGAAATTGTGCTCTCCACAAAAATGAAAATACAGAGGAAATTGAAAAGTCCATTAACATATACAAATTACCATGTTTAAGCCTGGAGGACATATGCAATTTAAACAGACCCATTACATTCACCAAAATAGAGAAGTAATAAAAAGTCTCCCAACAAAGAAAAGCCCAGGTCCCGACATGTTCACAGGAGAATTCTATCAGAACTTCAGCAAAGAATTAATATTTGTTCTTCTCAAACTACTTCATAAAGTAGAAAAGGAAGGGACACTCCTAACCTCATTCTTCAAAACCACTACCACCCTAATACCAAAAGTGGGCAAGGACACTTCAAAGAAAGAGAACTATAGACCAATTTTCCTGGTGATCATTGAAGCAAAAATCCTCAACAAAATCCTGGCAAACCAAGTTCAGGAACACATAAAAAAGATCATACACCATGATCAAGTGGGCTTCATTCCACAGATCCAAGGCTGGTTCAACATAGGAAAATCAAGCAATGTAATTCAACATATCAAGAGATTTGCAGACAGAAGTCACATATTCTTCTCACTTATTCTTCTCAATCCATGCTGAGAATGCCTTTGAAAAAATATAACATCCTTTCATGATAAAAGCTCTGGGGAAAAGCATAATAGGCAAATACCTTAACACCATAAATGCCATTTATGACAAACCTATAGCCAATATCATATTAAATGAGGAAAAATTAAAACCATTTCCTCCAAGAACAGGAACAAGACAAGGATCTCCAATCTCTCCTCTCTTATTCAATATTGTGATCTAAGTCCTAGCCAGAGCAATCAGGCAAGAGGAAGGAATCAAAGGGATGGAGATAGGAAAAGAAGAGGTCAAATTATCCTTATTTGTGGATGACATGATCCTTTACCTAAATAACACCTCAAATTCCTCTAGAAAACTCTCAGACCTAATTAAATTCTTCAACAAGGTAGCAGGATACAAAATTAACACTTAAAAGTCAGTAGCCTTCTTTTACAGCAATTGTAAACAGGAAGAGAAGGGAATTAAGACAATAATCTCTTTCACAATTATTCACCAAAATTTAAATGTTTAGGAATCAGTCTAACTGAAGATGCTGAAGATCTCTACAAGGAAAACTTCAAAACATTAGAGAAAGAAATTACAGAGAATACTAGAAGGAAGGACCTCCTATGTTTATGGATTAGGAGAATCAATATTATAAAAATGGCTGTATAACCAAAAACAATTTACATATTTAATGCAATTTGCATTAAAACCCCAATGACAGATTTGCAGAAATAGAAAAAATAGTACAAAAATTCATATGGAAACACCGAAGACCACATATAGCCAAAATAATCTTAAACTACAAAACTAATCATGTAGGATCACAATACCTGACTTTTAGCTACACTACAGGGCTCTAGTAGTAAAACCAGCACAAAAATAGGCTTGAAGACAAATGGAACAGAATTGAAGATCCAGAGATATACCCATGCAACTACAGCTACCTGGTCTTTGACAAATGGACTAAGGACGCTCAATGGAAAAAATCCTCTTCAATTAATTGTGTTGGGAAAATTGGATATCCACCTGTATCTTTCAATTTGCATGAGAGTCAACTCAAAATGAATAAGAAATGTCAACATAAAACCAGAAACCTTAAAACTACTAGAGGAAAGGATAGGAAACATGCTCCAACATATAGGCATAGGAAAGTATTTCCTAAAAAGATTTCGGTCACTCAGGACATTGCACCAAGAATTGACAAATGGAAATACATGCAATTAAAACTTCTGTACAGCCAAGGAAACAATTAACAGAGTTAATAAAGGGCCCACTAAATGTGAGAAAATGTTCATATCCTACATATACAACAGAGAACTAATTACTAGAATTTACAAAGAACAAATAGGCAAAGGAAATGAAGTGATAATTCTCAAATGAGGATGTTTGTTGGGCTAAGAAACACATGAAAAAATGCCAATATCCCTAGCCATTAGGGAAATGCAAATCAAAACGACTCGGAGATTCCATCTAACTCCTATTAGAATGGCCAAGATAAACAAAACAAATATGTATGCAGAGAAAAAGGAGCACTTCTACACTGCTATTATGGTTGTAAATTAGTTCAGCTACTTTGGAAATAAATATGGAGACACCTCAGAAAACTCAGAATAGAACTAGCATAGGACCCAGCGATACCATTCCTGGGCATATTTCCAAAGAGAGACAAGTCATCAGACCACAGAGACACCTGTATCTCCATATTTAAAGCAGTATTCTTCACAACTGCAATAATATGAAATCAGTCAAGATGCCCATCCACAGAAGAATGGTTAAAAAATTGTGGTATATATACACAATAGAATATTACTCAGCAATAAAAAGAATGAACTAAGGTAATTTATAGCAAAATAGATGCAACTGGAGAATATCCTCTTAAGTGAAGGAACACAGGATCATAAAGAGAAATACCTTATGTTCGCACTTATATATGGGAGCTGAATCTTATGTAAAGTCAGGAAAAAACGATACATATTTAAATATGTATAAATGAATAATTAAACTTAGCTATGAAGGAAAAGGGTTGGGATTTAGCTCAGTTGGTAGAGCAAGGCACTGCAGTCTCTGAAGTCCCAAGTTCAATTCCCAGCACTGCAAAAATTGGAGAAGGGCCTGGCAAACCACTCCCAAGGCAATCCCCGAAAGAGTCAGCCATTGAAAACCCTATGAGGGTCGCTAGGAGTCGGATACAGACTCGACAGCACATAACAACAACAATAATGAAGGAAAAATACAAGGAGAGTAGAAAGAAGGATGGAAGGGACTAGCAAAGGGAAGCCAAGGTTGTAGAAGGCAAGAAGGGGAGGGGAAAAATATAGAAGGATAAAGGGAGAGAGTATAATCTCAATGTGAATGCAACTTCATGAGTACATGGGAAAAATAAAGGAATATAATCAATAAATCCCCCACACGTCTGTCAGTTTGCCGCACTGTGGGGGCTTGTGTGTTGCGATGAGGCTGAGAGCTCTGCCACTGTAACCTTGGACATGAGCAAGGTTACCCATGGTGGACAGGTTTTCAGCTAAGCTTCCAGACTAAGACAGACTAGGGAGTAGGACCTGGCGAGCCACTCCCAAAACAACTAGCCATTGAAAACCCTATGGATAGCAAAGAAACACTGTCAGATATAGTGCCTGAAAATGAGGTCCCCAGGTTGGAAGGCACTCAAAAGACTACTGGGGAAGAGTTGTCTCCTCCAAGTAGAGTCTGCCTTGATGACAGAAATGGAGCAAAGCCCCAGGGTGCTCAACTTGCTGATGTGGCATGACTCAAAATGAGGAGAAACAACTGTAAACATCCATTAATAATTGGAACATGGAATGTATGTAGTAGGAATCTAGGCAAATTAGAAATTGTTAAAAGAGAAATGGAGTGCATAAACATTGACATTCTAGGCATCAGTGAGCTAAAATGGACTGGCATTGGCCTTTTTGAGTCAGACCTTCATATGGTCTACTATGCTGGGAAAGATAAACTAAAGAGAAATGGGGTTGTATTCATCATCAAAAAAGACATTTCAAGATCTGCCCTGAAATACAATGTTGTCAGTGATAGAATAATATCCATATGCCTACAAGGAAGGCCAGTTAATATGACTATTATTCAAATTTATGCACCCACCACTAAGGCCACAAATGAAGAGAGGGAAGACTTTTATCAGCTTCTGCAATCTGAAATAGATAAAACATGCGATCAAGACATACTGATAATCAATAATGACTGGAACACAAAGGTTGGAAACAAAGAAGAAGGCCCAGTAGTTGGAAAATATGGTCTTGGTGACAGAACTGAAGCTGGAGATCTCATGATAGAATTTTGTCAAACCAATGACTTTTCATTGCAAATACATTTTTTCAACATCATAAACGGAGACTATACACATGGACTTCACCAGATGGAACATAAAAGAATCAAATTGACTACATATGTGCAAAGAGATGATGGAAAAGCTCTGTACAAAATGTCAAAACAAGACCAGGTGCTGAATGTGGATCAGACCATCAACTTCTCATAAGCAAGTTCAAACTGAAGCTGAAGAAAATTAGAATAAGTATACAAGAGCCATGGTATGACCTTGAGTATACCCCACCTTAGTTCAGAGACAACCTCAAAAATAGGTTTAATGCATTAGACACAAATGACAGGCGACCAGAAGAGTTGTGGCATGACATAAAAGATATCATTCAAGAAGGGAGCAAAAAGTTCTTAAAAAGACAAGAAAAAAAAGAAAACACCAAATAACTTGTCAAAAGAGACACTGGACCATGCCCTCGAACATCAAGCAGCTAAAGTAAACGGAAGACATGATGAAGTTAAGAAACTAAACAGAATATTTCAGAAGGCAGCACGAGAAGACAAAAACAAATATTATAATAACATGTGCAAGGAGCTGGAGGCAGAAAACCGAAATGGAAGAACACTCTCTGTGTTTCTTAAGCTTAAGGAAGTGAAGAAAAAATTCAAGCATCGAGTGGCAGTAGTGAAAGATTCTACAGGGAAAATATTAAATGATGCAGGAAACATCAAAAGAAGATGGGAAGGATACACAGAGTCATTATACAAGAAAGAATTGGTAGATGACCAACCATTCCAAGAGGTTGCATATGAAGAGGAACCAATGTTGTTGAAGGATGAAGTGGAAGCTGCCTTGAAAGAACTGGTGAATCACAAGACTCCAGGAATTGATGGGATACGAATAGAAATGTTTCAACAAACAGATGCAGCACTGGAAATGTTAACATGTTTATGCCAACAGATTTGGAAAACATCTACTTGGCCAACTGACTGGAAGAGATCCATATTTGTGCCTATTCCCAAAAAAGGGGATCCAACTGAATGTGCAAACTATTGGACAATATCACTAATATCACACACCAGCAAAATTCTACTAAAGATCATTCAGAAGTGACTGCAGCAGTATGTTATTGTTGTTGTTAGGTGCCGTCGAGTCGGCATCTGACTCATAGCGACCCTCATAGGGTTTTCAATGGCTGAGTGCTTCGGGATTTCCTTGGGAGTGGATTGCCAGGTCCTTCTCCCATTTTTGCGGTGCCGGGAATTGAACTCGGGGCCTACAGAGACTGCAGAGCAGCACTCTACCCACTGAGCTAAATCCCAGCCCTCATATAGACAGGGAATTACCAGAAAATCAAGTGAGATTCAATAGAGGGTGGGGAAATAGGGACGTCATTGCTGATGTCAGGTGGATATTAGCTGAAAGCAGAGAATATCAAAAAGATGTCTATCTATGTTTTATTGACTATGCAAAAGCATTTGATTGTGTGGATCATAACAAATTGTGGATAACACTTTGGAAAATGGGAATACCAGAACACCTAATTGTGCTCATGAGAAATCTGTACATAAACCAGAAGGCAGTTGTTACAATAGAATAATGAAACAGTCTGGTTTAAAGTTGAGAAAGGTGTGCATCAGGGATGTATACTTTCACCCTATCTCTTCAATTTATGTGCTGAGCAAATAATCCGAGAA
>VMDO01023645.1:0-31224 GCA_007922755.1 Pedetes capensis
TGACTGACACAGTATTATAAAAATTCTCATGGAACTAAATTTTATTTTCTATATTGATTCTCAATCTCTCTCTGGTGTTCTATCATTTGGAGATATATTAATTTATTTAAAGATGCTAGGAGAGTGTATTTAAAAATTCAAATTTCTGTAAAAAGTACATTAGTTTCACAACTAAAGGTAATACAAATATAAGACCTATGACATTGATCTATGAACTATCTTTCCATAATGTTTTATTTGACCATTACTCAGTAATCTCATAATTAAAATTGAAAATGAAAGAATTACATTGGCACCAGGAATTTTTTTTTTGCATTTTTCTGCTACTTAAAGTTTGAATGCTCCATTAAAACTAACAGATTCCAATAAATTAAGAGAAAAGGCATACCCAGCTTTCCACATGGTTAGTATTAAAATCCTTTATACACAATAAAGAATAGTATCTACCATGTTTACTCATGATCAGATTCATACCTATCATCATTTTTAGAACATTGTTATATGGAAAGAACTATTTTTAAGCTACTATTCAAAGCTTGCAGAGTATCAGTATCACAAAGAGGTATTAGGATGACAATGTAGATTATAACACTATGATAGATAAGATATGTTGTTGTTGTTGTTAGGTGCCGTCGAGTCATGTCAGACTCATAGCGACCCTCATAGGGTTTTCAATGGCAGATTGTTTCGGAATTGCCTTGGGAGTGGGTTGCCATGTCCTTCTCCCAATTTTGCGGTGCTGGGAATCAAACTCGGGACCTCGGAGACTGCAGAGCGGCACTCTACCAACTGAGCTAAATCCCAGCCCAGATAAGATATAGAAACAACCTAGTTGTCTGACAACTGAATAAAGAAAGTGTGGTATATATATCCAATAGAATTTTATTCAGTATTATGAAAACAAGGAAAGCCAGCACTATCTGACAGCATGGATGAACCTTGGAGACATTATGGGGAGTGAAATAAAACACTCACAGTACAAATACTGCATGATTTCACTTATACAAAGTATCTAAAATTGTTAAACTCACAGAAATAGAGAGTGGAGTCGTGGTTTCAGAGGCAGGGAGGAGAATGAAATGGGAAAATGCTAGTTAGTGGATATAAAGTCTAAATTATGCAAGATGAGCAAGTTTTAGAGACCTGCTTTAAAACATTATCCTTGTAATTAACAAGATTGCCCTGGACACTTAATAGTTATTATAGTGTTGATCTCATGTTATTTTTACCAAGAGAATGCAACATAGTTTTGAAAACTTTTGTATATATCATAAAGCAGATGATGTTCTCTGGTGTTTCTTTGCTAATAATTTTCTTTTTTATTTTTCTTCTTCTTCTTCTTTTTTTTTTTTTTTTTGGTACTGGGAGTTGAAACCCAAGGCCTCACACTTGCATGCTTTGCAAGGGCGGATCAGTCAGCTGCATCCCCAGCCCCCTTTTTTTTTTCTTTACTTTTTGTGACATGGTCTCACTAAATTACGCAGACTACCTTTGGTCTCGAACATAGGATCCTCCTGCCTCTGCCTCCTGAGTCTCTGGGATTACAGGCATGTGCCACTACGCCCGGCTTTCACTAACAATTTTCAACACAACTTTTTTATGTGAAATAAAATGTCAACTAAATATATTCTAACAGCAAAAAAGAGAAAATATGCAGTAATATCATAAGTCACACACTTAGTGGCAGAAACAGGAATAGAGGTCAAAAGTCATACTAATCTATAATTTTATGTGTGTGTTTTTATGTGTATATGTTTAGACCGCCTGCAGCTATAGCCCTGTGGCATCCAATCCCGTCAGATCTCGGAAGCTAAGCAGGGTCAGGCCTGGTTAGTACATGGATGGGAGACCGCCTGGGAACACCAGAAGCTGTAGGCTTCGGAGAAGGACCTGGCAACCCCCTCCCAAAAATCAATCTGCCATTGAAAACCCTATGAACAGCAGAGAAGCACTGACAATAGTGTTTCCCCTGTTGTACAGAGGGTCGCTATGAGTCGGATACTGACTCGACGGCACCTAACAACAACAACATGTTTAGACCATTTTAATTCCATGAAATCAGAGGGCAACTGCTTAAGTCAATATGAGCATTTGTTTGGCACAGGAGATATATCCCCTTTCCAACAAAAAATAAAAGAAACATGTTATTTCTGTGTTTTTTCTCAAACTCTCTCCCTCTACTCAGAACCATAGCTATTACTTTCTTTGCCCCATAGCCAATAAAAAATCTGTGCTTTTCACTTTCTATCCTTTTTGAAAAAGAGAAAATTTGACCTGTCAACATAAAATCATTCACCTTTCCTCTCCTGCAGAAAATTCTAGTAAGTAAATATTCATGGTCTTTTTACTCCTTCCCTACCACTACCAGTCTTGGTTTGGGTTATGGTTTGAATATTCTAAACACTACTATAAAATTATAAAAATAAAATAAATATATCAAAAACAAAGACAAGGTTCATGAGGTCATGCCTAAAAATAAAATTACCACTGATAAACTTAGCTAATTAGTCTCAAAGTCACTAGAAATAAATGTTATACAGTTTTTAAAAATATATATAAATCCTACAAGTATATAAGGCAGGGACAAATTATTAATGTTGTTAAGTATACCAGGAGAGGATAGTCAATGATTAAGTCAATATCACAGGTGAAACTTTTGCATTTCTATGGTTGCATCGTGGTATTGTATGCCTGGGGCTATTCAACAGCAGATTTTCTTTAGACTAGCTTGTTCTTGACATTTACTGATTCTACAATATGGAATTTAGATTTAGTGTAAAAACACAGTAAATGAAAATTGTCTTACCACTTTATGAGATCTTTTTTCTTCCTTGTTAAAGGAATGAACAAAACTGCCAGATAATTTCACGTCCAAATGTTAAAAGTCTGGGGGACAATGTTTCTCAAGAATTAAAGGCAATTCAATGATTGACAACAGAAGGCATCTTAATGTCAGGCAGTGAGAGAAAGTAGGAAACCATAGCTTTATAAAGATAGAGGTCATGAAAAGATAGGTTTGTCTTTCTTGAAAATGTAAGTACTATTTGATTAACTTTTGAGAGGACTGAAGTAGGATGGTAATTAGAAAAATAAAGAGCAAAGAGAGTTAAAATACTTAGAAAAAAACACATGTTAATCATTTTTCTTTTATCTCCTTCCATAGCTTGTTGAAACTAAAATCTACCAAAAAATTTCCTAAATTGTTACTGTTCATTTCCCTCCATCTTTTGGCATCCTTAAAATGGTAGCTATGAGATGGGGATGTAGCTCAGTGGTAGAGCAGTTGCCTAGCTTGTATGAGGCCCAGAGTTGCATCTCCAGTATTACAAAAGTAATAAATATGGTAGCCAGTTTAATATTTATGATGATTCACACACTTAATCAGGAAATTGGGCTGGGGTTTAGCTCAGTTGGTAGAATGCTGCCCTGCACACTCTAAGACCCAGATTTGATCCCTAGCACTGCAAAAATGAGAGAAGGATGTAGCAGTCCACTCCTGAAGCAACTGCAAAACAGCCATTGAAAACACTATGAGGGTTGCTATGAGTTGGACCTGACTCAATGGCACCTGACAACAACAACAATCAGGAAATTTAAATGTAGATCTTCATAGATTATTAAATGATTCATTTTAATGAAACAGTAGAAGAAATTTAAAGTGGATAATGTTTCCTTTTAACACGGATATAGTACTAAGGTGAAGTGATCTAATTAATAACTCTTGGAGTTACTCCTAATACTGTGGTACATGTTATGGACCTCTGAAATGTGTATTCTACATCAAGGATATAAAGAAAGACATTAAGATTAATGTGGACATAGACTGAAACTCTTTACCTTTGTGGATGCCTGAATGTCTTTTCTTCTGATTCTTGGCTAAACTTGCAGTTTCTTCCTTGGCCTTATTTACTTCCTAGCTACATTTTACAATACTTTTCACTTATTCCTTCTCCAGACTTTTTCCACTCTTAGTCAATAAGTGATCATTTTCCCCTATATTTACTCTTATTGCAATCAAGGTAGTAAGCATTTTTGTTATTGTTGTTGAGTGCCTTCAAGTCAAGTTCAATTCCTATTGACCCTATGTATAAAAGAACAAAATGTTACCCAATGAGGTGCCATACATATGATATTTTTTGTTTCAGCTTATTGTTGCCACACTGTGTTTCTTCTCACTTTGAATTATGCCACATGCACAAATGGAGGGCCCAGAGGTTTTACTTCATTCCCATCATTTAAGTTGACTTTACCTTGAGGTGACAACTCTTCCCCAGTCATTTCTTGAATGCCTTTGAGCCTGGGGGGCTCATTTTCCAGCACTATATTTGACAGTGCTTCTCTGCCATTCATAGGGTTTTCAATGGCTAATTGTTTAGGGAGTGGGATGCCTGGTCCATCTCCCTAGTCTGTCTTAGTGTGGAAGCTCAGGTGAAATCTGTCCACCATGGGTGGTCCTGTTGGCATCTGAAATACCAGTGGCATAGCTTTCACAGTAACACACAAGCTTCCCCACGGCATGACAAGCTGATAGACATGGGGGATAAGCATTCTTAGAACAGCAAACATCTCCAGTAATCTCTTTTGTCCATCTTTAGAACACAGACCTCCATGGCTATGTTGTTGTTGTTCTTGTTGTTGTTGTTGTTGTTGTTGTTGTTAGGTGCCATCGAGTCGGTATCCAACTCATAGCGACTCTCTGTACAACTGGGGGAGCACTATTGTCAGTGCTTCTCTGTTGTTCATAGGGTTTTCAATGGCAGATTGATTTTTGGGAGGGGGTTGCCAGGTCCTTCTCCCAAGCTTACAGCTTCCGGTGTTCCCAGGCAGTCTCCCATCCAAGTACTAACCAGGCCCGACCCTGCTTAGCTTACGAGATCTGACGGGATCAGATGCCACAGGGCTACAGCTGCAGGACCATGGCTATAGTAATGTTATTTAATATAGATATAGTCCACCTAAAACATTTCCATTCTTCCCTTCACCTATGTAAACCTCCTAAAAATCTCTAGTGAAGATGAATTTATTCCATGATTACCTTCCTGAGTATCTGTCTATAGTTTGTTGTAGTGTGGCCATATAAACTGCATGTTTGAATACCACTGAGGAGTCTTGGGATGCAGCCCCATGATTCCTTATATTTACCATTTCCTTAATCCCTGAGGTTAGTTAGGAAGATGCTTACAATACAAGGTGCATATCCCACCTTGTATTATTTATCTTTACATAGGCAGGTATTCTGTTACTATGCCAATGCTTAGATTAATAGTTTACAGAGAAAAAGAGTATGTAAAACTGTGTTGCAGCAGATTTTGTATTGCAGAACCTACTTCTAAAACACTTGATAATTTATTAGGGTCACAGGTGGCTGTTTCCTAAGTAATGATACCTACTCAAGTCTCTTTTAGAACATGTCCTATAATGGTATAATTTGGCATATCACAGAAATATGCCATGCATTTTTTCATTCAAACAATATATTTTGAGGACTTACTAGATGTTCTAGACTCAGTCTCTCCCCTTTTGTAGTTTTCACCTATTTAAGGAGAAGAATTCACAAATACCACAATACTTCCAGTGATATGTGTTATAAGCAAATGTATGCTTTAAAAGAGCCTGCAGCCATAGCCCTGTGGAATCCGATCCCATCAGATCTTGGAAGCTAAGCAGGGTCGGGCCTGGTTAGTACCTGGATGGGAGACCGCCTGGAACACCAGGCGCTGCAGGCTCTGGAGAAGGACCTGCCAACCCCCTCCCCAAAATCAATTCACCATTGAAAACCCTATGAACAGTAGAGAAGCACTGACAATAGTGTTTCCCCTGTTGTACAGAGGGACACTATGAGTCGGATACGGACTCGACGGCACCTAACAGCAACAACAACAATGCCTTAAAAGAGGACAGAGAGTACTAGTGATGGCATACTACAAAGGTTAGTGAGACCTCTTTAGGCATGAGTAAGGTTAGGAAATGAGCCATGTGAGTATCTGAACAAGAGCATTAAAAGAAGAGGGGAATGGATTGAAAAGTCTCTCAATTGGAAGCAAGCTGGGCTCATCAAAGGCAAAATTAGTAGGCTACTATATTTGGCATGAAGTAATAGGGTGAAGGGTAGGAAATAAGGTGTGATATTCACAGACCAAATCCTGTAGGAATTTTGGATTTTTTTCTAAGGGGAAAGTAAAATAAGTTGAGGGTTTGAACTACTTCAAACATCTTATTTGCTTATTCAGATTTTAAGTTCCTTATCCCCCATGAGTCTATCAGCTTGTCGTGCTGTAGGTCCTGTATGTTGCTAGGTTGCTCAAGGCTTTGCCATGGTATTTCAGATACCAGCACAGTCACTCATGGCAGAGAGGTTTTAGATGAGCTCCCAGAGTAAGACAGACTAAGGAAGACTTGCATCCTCAAAGTAGAGTTGACCTTAATGACAAAAATGCAGTAAAGCCACTTTTCCTAATGTAGCACAACTCGGAATGAGAAGAAATATAGTGCCTGTAAAAATAGGCTCAAACATTAAGAGATCGTGTGTATGACACAGTGCTGGGTTGTGTTTCATTCCACTATACATAGGGTTGGTATAACTTTGATCCAACTCAACAGCACCCAACAGCAACAAGTTCCTTATGGGTAGTAACATAGTTCTATGTCTCCCACACTTAGTTCATTATCTCTTGTTCCACAGTAGTTACCACTGTTTACCAAGAATCACAGATTAGGATCATAGATTTTCGGTTTGCAAAGAAAACAAATGGTCATGTTGGATAGCCATATGGTCCCAGCACATAGTAGGTGAATAGGTTAATAAACTATGTCCCCAGTGATTTACTCCCTTTTATAACCAGTCTCATTATCTAGTTTCTGCTTAAACACTTCTTTCAACAAACTGTTCATTACCCCTTTAAGCCCTTTATTACATTTTAGAAAGTAAAGTTTTCAAATGTCATATATGTGCTGTCATGAATTTTATTAAATTATACTTTCAGTTTTTTAATTAATTTTTATATTTGAATAAATCATATTACTAAACCAATTTCTAGGGCATGACCATGTTTTTATTCCTTCAGTCATTTTGTCCTTAGATGTTTCTGAAAACATAGCTAGAATAGTCATTAGTACTACTCATGCTTATTTTCAGATTTCCATCTTTGAAACATGTAATATGAATGCATTTCCTAGTTCTTTGTAGTTGGGTGAGGTGCATTTCCCCATGCATTGTGATCTGAAGTAGAATGTGTCACTTCCAGCTCAAGAATTTAAATGTCAAGACCTTCTAGAATTTTCTATCCTTCTGCACAGCAATTGAGAATATTCTAGCTGGTGGCTATTTTATCAGGCTGGATCCCTGAAAAGTGCAATGAATAAAATGCCCCTGCTGACCCACAATGTCTATGTGACATGAGCAAGTTATTTTAAGGTAGTGAAAGTTAGTGACCAGATCTAGAATAACTGGTATAGATGATAATTAATAAATATGAAGTGGCTTCTAACACACTCCAACAGCAATCTTTAGCCTGCATGTTGTTGTTGTTATTAAGCATAGTATAATATATCAGTAAATCTTCAAACCAAAGTTGGGATATCCTAGCAAACAGCTTTATTACAGTTCCTAGCATATAATAATTACTCTATAATTTTTTTAATGGAAGAATGAATATAACTATTCATCTAAGATGAATCTATTAAGACTTATTGTCTCAATTTTTCAAGGCCATTGAGTAATAAGGACGTATATCCTTAAAAATCAAGAAGCTAAACATCTACTTCCTAAGTTAAATTTTCAATGAAAATTTTGGGCCATAGAAATAAAAATGAAATGTTATCAAGAAAATAATTAAATCTGAATTTATTTCCCTCATTAAATTACAAGGAATTTGAATGATGTATATAATCAATATGTACATATATTAATGCCTGCATCGGTAGCCCTGTGGCATCCGATCCCGTCAGATCTCAGAAGCTAAGCAGGGTCGAGCCTGGTTAGTACCTGGATGGGAGACTGCCTGGGAACACCAGAAGCTGTAGGCTTGGGAGAAGGACCTGGCAACCCCCTCCCAAAAATCAATCTGCCATTGAAAACCCTATGAACAGCAGAGAAGCACTGACAATAGTGTTTCCCCTGTTGAACAGAGGGTCGCTATGAGTCGGATACCAACTCGACGGCACCTAACAACAACAACAACAACAACAAAATATATTAATATTTTCTGGGGTGTATAATAATTTTAGAGTCAGATTTATGTAGATGGGAACAAGGAAGTAATCACAAAAGAGAAAGTGCTTTTCACAACAGTAAATACATATCATTTAGAACAGAATGCAAACTATATACAAGTGTGTGATAGTACTGATAGTATATGTGCGTTGTTATATGTGTATGAACATCTACATAATACATAATCATATCTCATACACTATTTGAAACTTTCCTATTTTAGCTTGGTGATATATCAGAGCTTTATTTATAAGGGGCTGGGATTTAGCTCAGTTGGTAGAGCGCTGCGTTGCAGTCTCTGAGGTCCTGAGTTCAATTCCCATCACCACAAAAATGGGAGAATGACCTGGCAATCCCCTCCCAAGGCAATCCTGAAACAGCCATTGAAAACCCTACGAGAGTCTCTATGAGTCGGATACTGACTCAACGGCACACAACAACAACAATATTTATAAGGAACCTATAGCATGAATTTTAAAGGTTTCATGCCATTTGCATTAAATATATTCACCATAAGCTTTACAAATATTATAAGGATTCAAGTACTAACTAAATGTCCACCCTTTAAAAAAATGTTTTACCACCAGGCATAGTGGCTCACTTTTTTTTTTTTTTTTAAGTACTGGGGGTTGAACCCAGGGCCTCGCACTTGCATGTTTTTCAAGTGTTGGACCACTAGGCTGCTGCCTCCAGCCTTTTTTTTTTTTTTTTTTTTTACATTTTTTTTTTGAGACAGGGTCTTGCTAAATTATGCAGACTGCCTCTGGTCTCGAACTTGAGATCCTCCCGCCTCCACCTCCTGAGCCTCTGGGATTACAGGTGTGTGCCACTGCGCTTGGTTTGTGACTAACACTTTTAATCCCAGTGACTCAAGAGGCACAGGCAGGAGAATCATAAATTGGAGAACAAAGGCAACCTGTGTAATTTAGTGAGACCTTATCTCAATTTGAAAAATTAAAAAAAAAGGGGATTGAGGATGAAGCTCAGTGGCAGAGCACTTACAAAGTATGCATGAAGCCCTGCCTTCAGTCCCCTAATATTGGACAGAAGAAAACATTTTACCTGTTTTTCCCTAACATCATTGCACTTTTCAAATTATTGCCCTTATATGAATTTCTATAGGTACAAATTTGTACCTATGAATAAACATTATAATTTTGTGATCTATTGAAAAAATTGCTTTAGAAAAACAATAACAAATTATGTCATAGTCACTCTTATAATAATTGATATTTATTCATTCATTATGCTCTGAAAAAGCGTCAGTAGTATCACTATTTCAATCTGCCTAACTGGTAGGTGAAAATTGTTTCATTGTTTTATATTGTATATCTAGGTAGATGGAATGTCTTTTTTTTATACTTAATAATATAATGACATTTTACCATTTTCTGACTCAAATTCTTTTCTGGTTTTTCTATTGAGCTGTTCTGATTTTACTTATTGATTTACCGGAGTTATTTTCATATTAAAGGTATATTCCCTGGTATCTTAACAAATGTTATAAACAATTCTACCATTCATTCTCTGACGTTTACCTTTATATGTATTGTAAACATTCCAACCCACACATGATGAAAACTGCTTTGCTAAATTCCTGCACCCAATAAATAATTACTATGTTGTTGTTGTTGTTAGGTGCTAGTGTTAGGTGTCGGTGTCTGACTCATAGCAACCCTACATACAAGAGGCAAAACAATATTGTCAGTGCTTCTCTGCTATTCATAGGGTTTTCAATGGTGGATTGACGTTTGGGAGTGGGTTTCTGGGACCTTCTCCCGAGCCTACAGCATCTGCTGTTCCCAGGAGGTCTCCCATCCAAGTACTAACCAGGCCAGACCCTACTTAGCTTCCAAGATCTGTCATGATGGGCCACCACCGTGCTATGGCTGCAGGCAAATAATTACTACAAGCATAGATGATGAAGAAATAGAGATGGTAAGATTTTTAAGAGCTTAATACATACTTTATTTCACATTCTTCCTCGTCTCTAGGAAAAGTGGGCAAAGAACAATTAGTAAATTAATGGTAATGCTAAAGTGCTTCTGGCATACTTGTTCCTGAACTATTTAAGGTAACCAATAGTTAAAATGACTTTAATCACCCAGTTCACATGGAATTTAAATGATGACATAGCACTAGAAGAATGTATGGACACATGTTATTTGAAATTCCATTAATGATCCAGATTTCCTCTTGGAATTAGTTCTTGAGGTATTATAAAGTAAATTTTAATGTTTCAGAAAGAGAACTTCATATCTCAGGAACAGATAATTGCCACTGAATTTAGCAATCTGACCCACGATATAAAATTTCTAATTAAAGTACTCTTCTTATAATGATAATCTTTCAGCCCCAAATTTCCTTGGGACATGTTATAATGACGATAAAATGCACTAAGCTTTTAAATTAACCAAAGATCCCAGAGAAGCCCAGTAAACATTTTCATAAATGTTCACAGTAACTAAACTTTATCATGTAGTAATCCTATTGTTATATATAATTCTCATCCTTAGTGCCATTATACTGTGAATAACTGACAAATAAAAATAAATATTTAAAATGCTAATCTTTGAAATCTGGATTTCATATAAAGGAGGAATATGAATTTTTATAGCTTAATCATTAGGCAGATGAACTACAAATAAGAAGGCTCTACTATAATACCATCAATACTCCTTTCAAAGACCGTTTCTGTCCCCAAATATTTATTTGGTAAGTTTATCTGGTTAAAAAAAACTGACAAATGCATTCTTATTCAAAGATTATCATGAACAAAATACTTTATATGAGCACTACTTACATGTTGTTATCTAAGTTTAAATTAATACTAAATAAGATTTCCCTTGTAAGTAATCAAAAACACATACAGTTTGCATTAAATAAATTTGAAATTTCAATTATGCTGGAAGTTAATTGATCATCCATTGCAGTGCTTACTCTACAATGCATATGGGGCAAGGCACTCTCAAACTTCTAATTAATTAGGAGCCTGGATATATCAAAATCTGTACAAGCTTACTTAAAACAAATACAAGCACCAGTAAGATTCCCTTTTTTGACTACATGCTAGGCATTGTAGTAGCTACTTTTCTCAACTAATGTCTGTTTCTCATATGAATCTGTTCATTGTTAATGATGAAATGTTTCAAAGATGTATACAAGGAGATGCCTGCCTACCCTTTTCACAATGTAACACTGACCCTTGTCCATTAAGTTTGCGGCTTACATTCTCTCCCTTTGCATGTAGGAGGACCTGTGACCCTGGTTACCTTATACTATGTGACTTCTTAGATTAAGTCATAAGAGTGAATACAGCTTTCTACTTGGTAATCTGGATCATTTTCTCTTGGAATTCAGCCAGCATTCTGTGAGCGACCCCAGATACCATTAGGAGGCCACATACAGGTGTCACAGCTAATAGCTCTTGCTGAAATCCCAAAATTAGCTACTGGACATGTGAGTATAGAGGCATTTACAATGATTTCAGCCTCAGCTACTGCCTTATTTTAGCTGCATGAGAAGCTGTGAGCTCAGATGACCTCCCGAATCAGGAAAGAGGGACAAAAATGATTATTATTTTTCTAAGCTCTTATGTACTGAAGTAATTTCTTACATGACAATAGTAACTGGAGAACAAGATAAATGTGCCTGTATTACATAGGTGAGATAAAGCTGTATTACACTAGTGGCCTAAGTATTACATGGTTCCACTAAGAGATAAACAAATCAAAAAAGCAACTAAGATGAATCAGAACTTTAGGATACTTTCTTATTACTTCCAAGGTTTACAGTATATTATCCAATCTAGTCTGCACCCTTTCTAAAGCCTGCAGCAGTAGCCCTGTGGCTTGCAATCCAGTCAGATCTTGGAAGCTAAGCAGGGTTGGGCCTGATTAATACTTGGATGGGAGACCCCCTGGGAACACCAGGTACTGTAGGCTTGGGAGACAGACCTGGCAAGCCACTCCCAAAAATCAATCCACCATTGAAAACCATATGAACATCAGAGGAGCACCGAAAATAGTGTTTTGCCTGTTGTATGCAGGGTCACTATGAGTCGTATACCAACTCGATGGCACCTAACAACAATAACAGCCTTCTAAAACTGCTGAAGGGCTGGGATTTGGCTCAGTTGGTAGAGCGCTACACTGCAGACTCTGAGGTTCTGAGTTCAATTCCCAGCACCATAAAAATGGGAGAAGGGCCTGGAAATCCACTCCCAAGGCAATCCCGAAACAGTCAGCCATTGAAAACCCTATGAGGGTCGCTATGAATCGGATACCAACTCGATGGCACCTAACCTAAAAACTGCTGAAAGGGTATGGATTAGATTCAAGAATATACAATGATTGGTTACAAAAGTGTACTAAAATAAATTTTTGGTATTGGTATTCTTTAAAAGGCTAAAAGTAACTAAACAGGAGCTACTTCATCTACTCTATATGAGGAAATCCAATCAATTAATAATGACAAATAAGCCACCTCTCCTCTTTAAATATTATAACACAGATTAGCTTGGTTCTACCCCAATAATTCATTCACCATTTGTAAACAACAACAACAAAAAAACCCACCATAAAATGTAGTGAACAGAAGCTAAACATCTTTGTTTTATAGAAATTGGCTCCACTTTTATGTCACTCAAAGCAGCATTTTTGGTGCTATCTCTGGTATTGATATATGGTGCTATGGTTTGAATATGATTTTACTATACCCAACAAAGGTTCATGTGCTAAAATTTGTTCCTTAGTGTGGTTTTGCTGAGGTGGAAGAAACTTTAAGAAGTGGGGACTAGTGGAAGGTGCTTAGTTCAATGGGGCCACCACCCTCAGAAAGTATTAGTGGCATTCTTGAGGGACATAGTTAATTCCCTTGATAGCGAGTTGTTTTCAAAAGGGTAAGCTTGGCCCTCATAATTCTCTTGCTTCTTGTTTTGCTGTGTGACTGCTCTCTTCCTCTCACAAGTGAAGCTACCGTGATGCCATGTACTATGCTGTGACATACCTAGAAGGCCACACCAGTAGTCAAACCAATGAAGCTTACCAATCTTGGACAATTAGCCTCCAAAACCACAAATTAAATAAAACTTTCTGTTTCATACATGACCCAGACATGGATATTTTGTTATAACAACAGAAAACATACTATTAATATAGATAGATAAAGACATTTTCCAGCATAGTAGGTCAAATTATGCATTGTCGCATCCCCAAGTTCCAAATATCCTTGCCAATTGTAAAAAAAAAAAAAAAAAAATTGACCTTTATTCTACATATTTTGGATTTAGGTTAAAGTTATATCATAACAATTTATAAATGAAATGCCAAATGCAGGGATGTTGAACACCACTGCTATATATATATATATATATATATATATATATATATATATATATATGTACACACACATACATATATATATATGTATATGTATTCTCTTTAACACTTATTGAGTGTCTGTTATGTAAGAATGTGAACATAAAGCTGGGTGCAAGTGGTGCACGCCTGTAATCCCAGCGAATCGGGAGACAGAGACAGGAGGATCCCAAGTTTGAGATCAGAGGCAGTCTGAGTAATTTAGTGAGATTCTGTCTCAAAAAGTTAAAAAAAAAATACAGACTGGGGGTGCAGCTCACTGGTATAGCACTTGCAAAATATGCAAGTGCGAGGCCATGGGTTCAACTCCCAGTACAGAGAAAAAGAATGTGAAAATGATAATTACTATGCTATGTGTTAATTATTTTAGCCACCACATAAAGTTAAAATTATCTCTATTTACAAATGTGAAAACTGAGTCATTGAAGGAAAATGGCATAGTCAGGCCAGAGAGAGAAAATAGTTTCCAATCTCATGTTCTCATCTCAAGAAAAAAATGAACTAAATCTGTTATCTATTGTTGCTATTATTAGGTGCCATCTAGTCTTGTCCAACTTATAGCAATCCTTTATAGGGTTTTCAATGGCTAATTTTTTCAGAACTCCCTTGAGAGTGGATTGCTCTGTCCTTCTCCCAATTTTGCAATGCTGGTAATTGAACTCAGGACCTCAGAGACTGCAAAGTGGCACTCTACTAACTGAGCTAAATCCCAGCCCCCTGTTATATATAGGATACTCTTTAATCTTTTTTTGAAAAGGTTGACACCATTAAAATGTTCAATCATATCTAAATAAATATAAGTAGAATAAACCAGAGGACAAAACAGTAAAAAATATTTATAACATGCAAGACAAAAAAGCCTGGGTCCTTATATACAATTATCACATATATATCATATCATAAAATAGCATTCCCATACACTCAAATGGGCTGGGATTTAGCTCAGTGGATAGAGCGCTGCACTGCAGTGTCTGAGGCCCTGAGTTCAATTCTCAGCACTGCAAAAATGGGAGAAGGGCCTGGCAATCCACTCCCAAGGCAATCCCGAAGCACTCAGCCATTGAAAACCCTATGAGGGTCGCTATGAGTCAGATACCGACTCGACGGCACCTAACAACAACAATAACAACAACATACACTCAGTGTTTTAAGCCTCAGTCTCCTAATCTATAGAGATAAATCTCTATAAGGCTGTTTTAAAATCAGAAATAATAAATGTATATTATGCACTAGGCAATTAATTTATTATTGTTATTATTGTTATTGTTATTGTTGTTGTTAGGTGCCATCTAGTCAGGTCTAACTCAGAGAGACCCCACGCACAATGTAATGAAACCTTGCCCCACACTGTTCCATGGCCAGCTCTGTGTCAGTGCTTCTCTGCTATTCATAGGGTTTCAATGGCTGATTGTTTTGGAAGTAGGCTGCTATGTTTTTCTCCCAATTTGCAGTGCTGGGAATCAAACTTAGAACCTCAAATAGCTCAGAGGAGCACTCGGCCATCTGTACTAAATGTAGATGGACATAGTAGAATAAGGGATGTCTTTGAGCCATACTGTCCTAATAAAATTTTTGGATTTAATGAGGGTTTTCCCTTAGTTAAGACTTCATTTAAAGGTACATTGTTTCAATTAATTATCAGAAACTGTGTCTAAATTTTGACCAATGCAGAAGGAGATAAATTCATGTACTCTATCTGGGTCTTCACATCGACCACATTTTTATTCAAACCTCACAAGGCAATATTCTGAACTGTTAACTAGGCATTTCAAAGCAGGAATTACTTTCAGTTAGCCTCTTCTCAGTGAGCAGAATTTAATGTAATTTTAAAAGACTTTTAGCAAACATGCATTTTTATATGATATATTTCTCTTACAGAGCTTTTTAAAAATTAAGCCAAGTGCTGTCCTTATTATAGATTAGGAATTGCACAAGAATACATATTTTCTTGCTGTGCAAAGACTGTTGTGTTGTTAAGAGTTCTTTGTTTTAAAGTATGCTTCAGTATTTGACTCTGTAGAGTTTATAAGTGCACTTTTTGTCTTTATCACAAATGGTTGAATAAATAGGTACAAAATTAAGATAACTAATGAATTTGTAATGATTTTTTACACTCATAAACAGTTACTCAGCACCAGTTTTGTCTTTATGTGTATGTACATAAACACACATATGTTCATTTATTTTATTATTATTAAAGTTTTTTTATTATTTTTATTATTATTTTATTTTTTTATTTTTTATTTTTTTAAATTTTATTTAATATTTATTTATTTATTTATTTATTTTAAATTAATTATTTTATTATTTTTATTATTATTATTAAAGGTTTTTTAATCTCAGAAGGGCCCAGCAGCCCACTTCTGAGAGTCAGCCATTGAAAACCCTATTAATAGAAGAGAAGCACTGACATAGTGCCAGGCATGGCACAGTGTTAGGTAATGTTCTGTTCTCTCGTACATAGGTCTGCTATGACTCAACTCAACAGAACCTAACAACAACAATATTAACCTCATGGTCTATTAATTTAGGTACACATATAAAGAGCTGGGACACTTCTTTGATAAATCAGGTAATAAGATGTCTTTGATAGAATACAGGGAAGACAGTTTTTGGCAATATTTTTGCATAAAAATACAGTAACAGATTAATATGACATGTTTGTAGGACTGGGGGTTGAATCAAGGGGTTCATGCATGACAGGAAAGTGCTTTACCACTGACCTCTGCCACTAGACCCTTTCTTATATTTTTGAGGGGGACAAGGTCTGGGTAGGTTGTGTAGGCTGCCCCTGGCCTTTAACCTACAATTCTCCTGCCTCAGCCTCCCAAGTCTCTGGGATTACAAGGATGTAACACAGTGCCAAACAATATGACTGTTTATATGGTTTTAGGTTTTAAAAATCAGTTTAACTCACTAGACAATCCAGTTGTGTAATTACCAATCAATAAACCCATTTGAAATAATAATACATTTCAATTTAAACCTATCATACAATTTAGTATCTCTCTGTGGTGATGGTACCATCTATAATTCAATGTAAATATGCAACAAATAATCTTTATGAGCTTCCACTCTTTTGGACTATCATCATAAGAATGCTCATATAATCTTTCTATTTTAATTGTTATTATAATCTTGTTTATTTTAATTTTAGCCCCTGTCTATCACCTGCAAAGTATATCTAACAATTTACAGTTGTTATACATTTTATTTAAAAATAGTTTACATCTCTTATCTATAAGTTAAATGTCATGAAAGAAAATAACAACAAAAAAATCTCACTTTAAATATGAGATTATGTTCTTGACATTGAAAAACTCTAAACAACCAGAGAGAGCCAGTGGACTTGAATAAGCCTAGAGACCCACTGAAGGTAACAGACCTATGCATAACATTCCACCCAGTTATATTAGGATATATTTTCTTCTCAAGTCAACATGGAACATTCTGCATGATGGATCATATATTAGGCCACCCAACAAATATTAAAGAAATTAAGAAACATGAAACTATGCAAAGTGTCTTTTCTAATCACAATAGAATTTAACTAGAAATCAACAGTAAATGGCAAATTAAAAGATTCACTATTATGTGGAAATTAACCAGTATATGTTTCAACAAACAATAGGTTAGAGAAGAAATTAAAACGGAATTAAGAAAGTATCTTGAGACAAATGACAATGAAAACACAACATAGCAAAATTTATGGGATGCAAAAAAAAAGGAATACTAAGAGTGAGGTTATGATTTGAGATATTCCTCCTACATTAAAGGAGGAGGAATATCTCAAATCAGTGATCTAATTTTATACCTCAAGCAACTAGAAAAAATAGAATAAACAAAGCCCAAATTTTACATAATGAAGGGTATAATTATAATCAGAGCAAAAATAAATGAAATAGACACTAGGAATAATATCAAATATCATTGGAATAAGAGTTTCTTTAAACAAAACATAAACAAAGTGGGCAAATGATTAGCTAAAGAAAAAGAAACTGAAGTAAAATCAGAAATGCAGGAAGAAAATTTACAATAGGTAACTCAAACTGAAAGGATCATTAGAGAGTACTATAAACCATTATACACCAATAAACTGCATAACCTAGAAGAAATGGATACATTCTCAGAAACATAAAATCTTCCAAGATTTAATCATGAAGAAATAGAAAGTACGAAAAGATCAATACAAGGAAAGAGAGGAATCAGCAATCAAAAACCTCCCAAAAAACAAAAGCCAAAAGCCAGATGACTTCACAGTTAATTTCTGCCAATGACTTGAAAAATAATTTCAATTTTTCTTAACTCTTCCAAAATAACTAAAGCAGAAGGAATGTTTCCAAATTCAGGGCATTAGGCTCAAATTGATAACTTGACACCAAAGATTAAAAAAATACCATAAATAAAACTACAGTCTAATACCCCTGATGAATATATAGGCCAAAATCCTAAAAAAAAATACTAACAAACCGACTTCAACAGCGTATTAAAATGATCACATACCAACACTAAATGGGATTTACCCCTGGGATGCAAGGATATTTCAACACATGAAAATCAGTTGGTGTGATACACCACAGTAACAGAATAAATGTTGTAAAAGTCACATGATCATTGCAGCAGATGCTAAAAATGTATTTTAAAAAATTCAACACCATGAGATGAATTCAAAAATTCTCAGTGTACTAAGAACAGAAGGAAATTGCCACAACAGAATGAAGGTCATATATAAAAAGATGACAGCTAAAATCCTACACAACAGTAACAAACTGAGAACTTCTACTTTATGATTAAGAAAAGGCAAAGATGCCCATTTTTGCCACTTCTACTCAACCGAAGCCATAGCTAACAATTAAACAAAAGAAAGAAAAGGTATCTAAGTCACAAAGAAGGAAGTGAAATTGTGGTTAAGATTCTGGAGATAACAGGACATTATATACAGAAAACCTTAAACTCCTTTTAACAAAATAATCTGTTGTTGTTAGGTGATGTCAAGTTGGATCTGACTCACAGCAACCCTAAGTACAGCAGAATGAAACACTAAACAACACTGTGCCATACACATGATCATTTTATGTTTGAGCCCAGTATTGCAGTCACTATGTTCTTCTCATTTTGAGTCATGCCACATCAGGAAATGGAAGTCCCAGGAGCTTTACTCCAATTCTGGCATTAAGGTCCACTCTAGTTTGAGGAGGCAACTCTTCCCCAGTCATTTGTTGAATGCCTTCATCCTGGGGCACTCATTTTCCAGCACTATATTTGAGATTGCTTCTGTGTAATTCATTGAGTTTTCAATGGCTGATTCTTTTGGTAGTAGGCTGCTGAATCCTTCTCCCTAGTTTGTCTTAGTCTGTCAGGTAAGCTGAACCCTGCCCACCATGAGTAGCCCTGGTATCTGAAATACCTGTGGCATAGCTTTCAGTATCACAGCAACATGTAAGCCCCTACGGCACAACAAGCTGACAGACATAGGGGAACAAAATGACCTGTCAGAACTAATTAACAAAATAAGTAGGGTTACAGCATACAAACTGCATATGCAAAAATCGGTGGCACCTCTATTCACTCACATTAAATTATCTGAAAAAGAAATTAGGAACTAAATCTCATTTACAATATCACCAAAATGAATAAAATAATTAGTGGTAAGCTTAACTAAAGATATCAAAGATTGTGCACTGAAATCTCCAAACCATTGAAAGAAATCTATCTAGGTACAAACAAATAGAGAGTATCTCATATTTATGGACTGAAAAGCATGCAATTGTTAAAGTATACATGCTACCCAAGAGATCTACAGACTGAATGGAATACCTATTAAAATCCTATCCACTTTTTAAACAAACACAAAAATTATAAAATTCATAAAGCAAAGGATAAATTCATAAAGCAAAAGGATCCCAGTCAGCCATATTAATCTTGAGAATGTAGGACAAAATGGGAGGCATCACATTTCTTTATTTGAAAGCATATTACAAAGCTACAGTTATTAAAATAGAATGATATTGGCATGAATATCAGACATGTGAAACAATGGAACAGGATAGAGACCCCAGAAGTAAATCCCCTCATGTTTATGTTCAGCTGACCTTCAACAATGTTGCCAATAATACACAATGTAGGAAAAATAATCTCTTCAAAAAATAGTGCTCAGAAAACTGACAATAAAATGCAAAAGACTAAAATTGGACCCTTATACTACAAACAAAAATCAACTCAAAATTGATAAAAGATTCAAATGTCAGGTATGAGTCTATAAAACTCTTAGCAGAAAACACAGGGAAAATCTTTATGACATTCATCTTGATAGTGATGTAAGGATATAACACAAAAAACTCTGGCAACAAAAGCAAAAGCAGACAAACAGGACTACATAAAGCTAAAAAGCTTCTGCTCAGTAAAGGAAACAATATCATGCAAAGGCAAACTATGGAATGGGAGACTATATTTGCAAACCATGTATGTGTTAAATAGTTAATTTCTAAAACATGTATGTGTTGGTATAAATCAATAATATAGAAAACTAAAACACTTTAAATGGAATAAAGTTTGGAATAGACATTTCTTCAAGTAACGTACAAAAGTGGACAATAGATATATGAAAAGATTCTCCAAGTCACTAATTATCAAGGACATACAAATCAAAAGCAATTTGACATGTCATTTGATGGCTGCTATTTTTAAAAACAGTATTGGCAAGGATATAGAGAAAGTAGGAATATTGTACATTATTGGCGGAAATGAAAAATCATGGGGCTGCTACAAAAAACAAGATGGAATTTCCTCAAAAAATTAAAAAGAGAACTACCATGTGATCTAGTACTCTCACTTCTGGGTATTTATTCAAATAATTGAAACTAGGATCTCTAAGAGATATTTGCATTTCTATGTTCAATGTAACACTATCCACAATAGCCAAAATGTGGAAACATTTTAAGGGTCTACTGATAGATTAACAAAGAAAACATGATATGTACATACAAAGGATTGTTAATATTCAAAAAGAATGAAATCCTAGCATATGAACAGCACACATGAATGTTCATGACATAATGCATAAGACAGTTACAGAAAGACAAATACTGCATGATTCTTGTAATAACAAGTATCTAAAACTGTCAAATGAGAAGGAGCAGAGAAAGGAAAGGAATGGGGGTTGCCAGAGGCTTGGGCAAAGGGAAATGTGCAGTGGCTAACTAATATGCATAAAGTTTAATTATGCACAGTGAAAAACATCTCAAGATCTATTGTACAACATTGTGCCTATAGTTAGCTATACTGTACTGTACCCTTAAAATCTGTTAAAAGGATACACCTCATGTCAAGTGTTCTTAGTATAATAATTTTTTGAAGTTGAAGAGAAGTTTCTTTTAAAGTGCTATTACTACACAAATTCACTTTAAGTTTCTCTCAAGTTTTAAAATCTGCTCAGAAGTCCTCAGTGCACTGATGTATAGAGCTAAGCTTAAATGTGACAATTCTATTTCTAGGTCACTTGTTCACTCACATCAGAAAGAATAAAGGCTTTCTCTAAGCTGATCAATGATGCTTTTAATCTAAGGAGTGCTCCCCACTGGCTGGATTTGTGCCCCCTGTTTGCTAATTCTTTTATGCCATCTGTATTTAGTTTGAAAAACAAATTGTGTTGGGAGGAGCCAATGATAGAGACAGAGTGAATCTTTTCTTCCCCTCCCACCTCTCCCCACAAATTCAGTGGACATAAAAGAACATAAAAGTACTTTTACTTCTTTATAAGGAAGCATTACTATGTTCTACTTTGTGTGGCTCCAAGATTGTTTCTTAGCAACTTTAGAACTAAAACACATCTCTTTTTCCTTAGAATCCTTTGCACAGTAGTGTTAACTCGGGAAATCACCAAACTGTATCCAGGTTATGATTTGAAAGTTTGTTTATAAATTACTTTAGAATCCAGTAGATATATTCATATTGGAGTTTTGATAAAAATATAATAAAGTATTCAGTACAGACCATAAAATCTCATGTAAGCCCCGATACATTTAAAGTAGTAATGATCTGACTTTGGAGGCAGAGGCAGAGGCAGGAGGATCATGGGTTCGAGGCCAGAAGTGTCCTGCATAACTTAGTAAGACTCTATCTCAAAATAAAACATATTACAAATGAGCTGCAGGTGCATCCTAGTGGTAGAGCACTTGCAAATTCTGTGCCAGGCCCTGGGTTCGACCCCTAAGTACAACAAAAATTGTACTAATGATTTTGGCTACCATCTTTTGAGAACGTATAAAATGCTTATACCATGGAAGTTTCTTTATATAATTCATCTCACTAAACCTTCCTAATAGCTCCATGCATTAGATAGAATTCCCATTACACACACAAGGAAACTGGTGTCAAGTAAACGCAAGAAAATCTCAAGGCCTCATAGCTAGAAAGTGGCAGAGTTGAAATATGAACCTTAATCTGATATCACAATTTTGTTCCCTCCAGTTTGCTCAGCTAGTGTTCTTCCATTTCAAGAATGGAAACTTCTCTGAGTAAATGTTGTTCTAATATATGGTTTCTGAAAGTATGATTCCCTGTTTCTGGAGTATCACATATATGTCTCCACTTACCTAAACTACCTTCCAGATAATAGTGGAATTCTTAGCCTTGGACACAAATTCCTTCAAACCCTCAGTGAGTTTAGTACACACTTTTAGCTGCCTACATAGCATTTTTTCTTCTCTCCTCCATCCCTCCTAAGAGAATGTGATTTGATTCAGAAATCACATTGCTATATTTGGCCTGATGATTCAAGCATAGATGACTTTTCATTACTTTGAGCCAATCATGGAAGTCAGTTTTGTTTCCCCTTATTGGTTTAGGTATGTGGATGTGATATGTTCCTATAGAACACAAGGAAAAATATATTTATGTTATTGTTTGACCTTAAAATGTCCCCTACTGGTCATGTTACTGAATCCTTGTTCCTGTTGTCCTTGGAGGCTGTGAAACTTTGGGAGGTGATGCTTAGTTTAGCAGAGGTGAGTCACTGAGAGTGGGTCTTTGGAGGTTTTACCTGGACTCTCAGTTCAAGGAATCTTTCTCTGATCCTGATCTCCAAAATGGGAAGTCCTCTACCAAAGACCCTGCCATCTTTCCCATCACTATGCCTTCCCAGCCTCTGTGGACTGAAGTTTTCTAAATGGTGAGCTTCAATAAACAATTCCTCCCATAATTTTGTGTCTGCCAGGTATTTTGCTATAGTAACCCATGGGCTAAGATGGAAAGTTGGCACCCGGAGCAACACAGTGTGGAAATATGACCATGTGTTTCTTATGCCATTGGAACTTGTTTGCAAGAAGAGTATCGAAGAGTTTGCTGATGGAGATAAGAGAAGCCCTTGAATTCTGTAAGCAGAGATTGAGGGATTGTTGTGGTAAGAGTTCAGATGACCAGACTGCTGAGAGAGATGCAGACAGCAAAGACTGGGCTTGTGTGATTGCTGAGGAAAATGAGGATTGTACTGACAATTAGATCATCCATGTTACATTCCAGCAAAGGATTTGTCTGCAGTTTGGTCTTATCCTAAATATTTGAGTGAGGCTAAATTTAAAAGTAACGGGCTAATTAACTTGATGGAGGAAATATCATGAAAGCAGCATAGTATTGAGGCTTGGCATGGTTGTTGCTTGCTGTGTTTAGCCAGATTTATAATGAAAACAGAAAAAAAGAAGAAAATGGATATCAGAAAGACTGAGGAAATGTGCAGTTTGGAGAGAAGAAAAGCTGCCATATATTTAAAGATGTGGACCAGGCAAGTTTGGGCAAGGAGGCTGTTCTTGTTAAGGAGATAAGTGCTGGTAAAAAGAAGCCAGACACTTTATGCTGGTAAAATAGGAATGTCCTGGGAGCAAAAGAAGAGTTGGCCAGGTCCCTCCCATCTACAACTCCAGGGTATGAAACTGCAAAGTCATTTAAAGAACTTTCTTTTAAAATCAGAGTGTCTGAACAGCAAGTGCCTCTGGGACACATTTGTCAAAAAGGTCGGCCTAGACAAGTGGCTTCTCAGCTTATACACAGATGCTATCACTGCAGCCAAGGTCAAAATGGACTGCTTGTGTTGGAAGCACACCTTGACATCACCCATGTGGTGCTTGTTTTGCAAGTATGAAGAATCCAAGATTTAAGGGGTTACAGAGGCTGCCAACAAAGTTCTAGGGAATAGCCTATGAGGCCATGCGGTATGTACCAGGATCATATTCTCTGCCCTGGAAGGGCTGGTATATAACACTTTGAGGGTGGAGCCTAAGCTGCAATGGAAATCCCAGGATGTTGGAGATGCCAGCAACTTGAAACCTCTGCTGATGAAAGCTACTGGCAATGAGTGGATCCATACGAAGAGGCCCATGTGTGTGACCAATGACAAGGCTGTAGGGGTAGAATTGCTCAAATCTGTTCAAGTCCAGATAATGCTCCTGCATATGCCAGATGCCCAGACAAGAAACTATAGGATTTGTGTGTCCTGCTGTATTTCATTTGTGTTTTGGACTGATCTTTACTTCTGGTGCTTTCATCCCTTTTGGAATGAGAATTTTCACTTTGTGCCACTATATGTTAAAAGTATGTAACCTGTTTTTTGTTTTGGAGAAGATCACAACTAAGTTTGACTTGAGTCTCAGTGGAGACTTTGGACTTGTATTTTTAAACACAGTTGAGGCTGTGAAGGCTTTGGAGAATCTGGAAGTTGAACTAAACACATTTTGTATTATGAGATAGTCATGAACATTTGGGAGCCAGGGGCAGAGTGTTTTATGTTTGTAATCTAAAATTCCCCATAAAGGTTATATGTGTGAATTCTTGGTCCCCAGCTTGTGATACTGTCCCAGGAGGCTAAGAGATTAATTTAAGGAAGGAGGAACTAAATTACAGAAGTCACTTGGAGATTTTACTTAGACCCTGGTTCTAGTAATCTCTCTCTCTCTGCTTCCTGACTGACATGATACAAGGTTCTCTGCCACAGACCCTGCCACTTGCTCTGCCACTATGCCTGCCCTGCTTCTATGGACTGAAATCCTCTCAACTCTGGACCCCAATAAATCTTTCCTCCCATAAGTTGGTTCTGTGGTACCTTGCCACAGCAATACTCAAGCTGACTAATAGAGGGTAGCTTCTAAGATATGTTCTCACAGTATTAAAAGGGGCAAACATTTTGGTTACAATCAATGTGAATTAATCAATAGATAGTTTCAACAATTGGGTAGCATCTTAGAAAAGTATTAACTTTATGTCAATTTTGAAACTGATACCAGTTCTAGTAGGACTAAAGTTTTTAAAATACAATTACAAGAAACCATGAGAAAATTTTTAGGGACTTTTTGAATGAGTGTCTTTTAAAACATACCCTGCCAGCAATAGAGAAAAACATGTCATAAAAAAATATTAAATAATTCACAACCATGAAAAACAATAACATTGTGAATGGAGGAAAATTGCTAGAAATTGAAAAGACCAATAACAGACTATGAAAATTATTTGAACTCCATAACAATTGTTAATGTATTAATATATAATTCTTGCAAATTAAGAAAAATGCTAGTCATATTTGTAAAAATGGAGAAACATAAAAATTTCCTAGGAAAAAAAGGACTAATGATGCTTAAGTTTATTTGATGGTGCTCATTTTCTTCCACAATAAGAAAAAGTACAAATAACTGAAATTACATACACACATGTACACACATTCTAGAAGAGGATGGTAAAGGTGGGAAAGATATTTAATTTTCATTGCCTTTTTTATTCTGAAATTATATTCAGGATATGGTGGGATCACAAATATGGTGAATGTTTAAATTTGAAAAGTTATTACTCATAAAAGAGGACTTTTGAGATCTGCTTCAGAAATTGGCAAGAATGATGGGATAAATGTGCTTTAAGACATGGGAAGTATTTGAGGGAGATTAATGACAATGTGTCTTTTACTGTATTGATTCTTGCCTTTAAACATTCACTGTGGTTTTTATTCACACCTTGTATATCCTAGAGCAAATGTAAGTCAAATAAAATTGCTATATAGAATGTTTAATGAGACTGCTTCTGTCAATCTGTCATTCAAATCTTGCAACTTGCCATTTAGTGTAAGATGAGCAATAATTACAGAAAATCCATGTGTGATTGTAAAAGGATGAGCAGGTTGATATATATGTATAAAAGAGAGAAAAAACAAGAGGCAAGGAGAAAGGGGAGGAAGCAAATTGAAAGCATAATTTAAAAACAAACTACAAACATCCCTCAGTTCCTATGGGTTTATTTCCAGAACTCTCCACGGATACCAAAATCTGCATAACTACAAGTCTCTCATAAAATGGCATAGTATTCACATATAACCTACACACATCTTCCCATATACTTGAAATTACCTCTACATTTAATGTGTAATGCAACATAAATAATATGTAAATAGTTGTGACATATTATTTAGGGAAGAATGACAGGAATAAAGTCTGTGTTCATTACAAATGCAGTTATTTTACTGAATATCTTTGATCCATAGTTGTTTGAATCCATGAGTACAAAACCCCATATATGGAGAAGTAATTGTGAAGGAAAGATCTAGATTTAAGGGTAAATGTCATATAAGAGGAGAGTGATGGATATATTGATGAGGCTTTCCAGAGAGATCATGACAGTGCTTGAAATCCAGGCTACAATACAGGAAAGGAAACATGCCAGAAATAATGCAACAGGACACTAGGTAAGAATTAACAAGTAGCTCAGTATGATGTATTTGAGGGAGGAATCACAGATTGCTAAATGCTTTTGAATGTGGATCAAAATAAATAGACCAGTAGGCAAGGATGACTTCAGTTTTAAATATGTTGAATATGAGGTTATAGTAAGATATTTCTGTGTGTAAATTCCTAATCAATTAAGTTGATGAAACTTTAGAAGTGGACCGTTTCTGGAGGATAGAGTTGAAACTCTGAGAATGAATTGTGTCTGAATAAAGACAAACATTGTGGACACGTACAGACTTTGTATGATGGGTACTCCCTTTCTATTTCTTATGGTTTGTGAATGTCTTATTGCCACTTTTAGCTACTTAGTATTACTCAATGAATCTCAGCCTAACCCTATATTTTATGAATATTTGAAATCTAAAATTTTAAAAGACATCTCTCTTTTTCTTAACTTCATCTTTAATTATTTTGAAAAGAATCCTAAGTATGGGTTTGTTGTTTTCCCCTTTGTTATAAAAGCCAATTTCACTGCCAGATATAATTATTAGTTTTTTCATATTTTGCAGATTTTTCCTACTATAGAGATGCTTTTCTACTGCATTTCCACATACTTTATGTTCATTGTTTTCATTGTAAATGTTCAATTGCTTCTTATTTCACAAGTGTATAAATAATTATTTATCTATTTTATTAGTAACAGGCATATTCCGTAAGGTTGACAGCTATTGTTCATCACACAAAGAGTAAAAGCAGAGAAAACATTTTTTCCAAATACTTTTTAGTATCTACAGATATTAAAAGAGTAAGGGGAAAGAGGCAATGATGATAATTAAAGAACAAACCATTTGGCTGATCGGTATGGGGATTTCAAGTGGTGAAACATTCAATCTGCTCTAGAAGTCATGACATCAGGTTCAAATCCAAAGTTCTCCAAGTTACCAGCTGCTTCAAGAAATTCTTATCCCATTTAAATGTCCTCTAAATCATCTCACAGATTATTGTATTGGTGAAAATAAATGCCTATTTAGAGACTTTTAAAGAGTAGAAATACTGATTATATAAGTGCCTCTTTGGTTGTTCTAGTAAGACTGCAAGAAGTATGATTCCCTTAATCCTCTCAGAATTATAGAAGCACAAGCAATGTATAGATAATATGCCAAAGCCTGATTCCTGGACTTCGTGAGGTACATTTGAGCAAAGCACATTATTTAGGGATTAAGTGGTTTATTAAATGAATGTGTCCTAAGCTGTGTAAAAAACACAAAAACAAACAAGGTCTTTGTAACAGAGTCACAGGTGTACAGTTCAGTTTTTCCCACATTATTTTTAGCAGAATAGCAGCTTCACAGTGCCTCTTAAAGAAAGATACCCTTGTGCAGTTAATAAAGGAGGAAGAGACAACCTAATGCTTGGGGACAACTGAAAGAAATCTTTAACCAGAATGACATCCATGAAAACTGAGAAGGTATAATAGAGAAATTATGTAAAGAAAGGATTGAGTAGATTTATCTTGTTATTGAACATCAGAACAATATAGAGAAAAAGTATGTCTCATATGTAATTCTCAATGACTACTGAGTCATGTCCTCATTTACAAAACAAAAAGGACAAACAAGGTTTTTGTGAGCCATGAAACAAAGTTCACCTGGGAACATACAATGTTTGAGACATCAGTGTACATGAAGGATTATGTACAAACCAAAGAGTTGAAAATGAGTTAGAAGTGTAGTTGTAGCTAAAGAGATTGGAAGTGAGAAGGCCATAGATACAATGGCTATTTGAATACAGATTGAAGACAGGAGATTGAATTATATTGACAAGAAATGAGTATACAAGTAAGAAGGTTAAGGGATTTTCCCTGGGATTCCTGTGCCAAAGAAGTTGGAAGAGGAGAAAAGCTAATGAAAGACATGCAGTACATCAAGACAGAGGAAAGAACCTTCTGAGTATAGAGGCTCTGATTAAAGTGTTTCAATGATGGTAGAAGTCAAGAAAACTAAGGCATTTTATAATGTGACTAAGAATAATTATTTGTTGAATAAATGAAAGCATAAAGTATGCTTTACAGAAGGGGGTAAATAAAAGATCACATAAAAGTACATTAGCAAGATAAAGCAGAGTGGCATGTTCAGGGAGAGGAGATATACACACCATGTGTGGGTAAAAGTTCTGGGAAAGTTTGATGCTTAAGAACAAAGAGAGAGAATCAGAAAATGAAAGAATAATTGGGAATTTTTGATATAAAGTCAAGAAGAAAAGAAGAGTCATGGCCAAAGTGACAAAAGTAAGAATTAACTGCAACTACCAAAAGGATGTCATCCATCCATGAAAATTAAGTGATACAATGAGAGAATTTCGGAGTCTCACACCAAATAGTGGGTCTTCTTGGTAAATTATGAGGATAATTCATTCATAGGCAGGTATATCGAGCTAGGTAAGATTGCTTCTGCTCAACAAATTCAAAAACTTTAATGGATATAAACCAGATTTTCTAAGTTTGAGATAGAATTGAATAAGTTCTTTCTTTTTTTCTTTCTTTTTCTTTTTGAGGTACGTGGTGGTTGAACTCAGGGCCTCAACATATTTTGCAAATGCTCTACTACTGAACTACACCCCCAGCCCATTTTTTTTTATTTTGAGTCAGGGGCTTGCTAAGTTATGCAGGCTGTCTTTGAATTTGTACTTGTGGACCTCCTGCCTCTGCCTCCAGTCCAGAGTCACTGAGACTACAGATGTGGACCATTGTGCCTGGCAAGTGAGTAGGTGATGTTTGTAGGATATTGAGACCTGTGAAAATATTGATAACTTTTATGTTTTCCGTGAGGGACAGCCGCCTCCATGGCTTTGTCCTCTAATGTAAAATTTCATGTTTCCTTGAATCCTATTCAAACTGTCTAGCTCACGGGAAGTAGAGCAAATACTACCTGCAGGGGGCAGTATAGTCTTAGCCCATAGAAACTTCAGGAAAAAAAACCTAGTGTGAATAGTTAAGATAAACTTATCAGACCTAACTATGTGTAACATCATTTCCTGATGTCCTACCTTTAGTAATTGTCAGAATATATCCTTCCTCATCACTTGTGATTTTAGCTGTTTCTTGTTTTAAAAGATAAATATTAGGCTTGATTGAATGGTTTATGTTAAATAAAACAGATAAGTGAATTAATGGAATATTTTATAACATAATATGTATTTAGTAATATTTAGACAAAGCTAGAGTGAACAAATAGAGTCTGACAAAATTTAGGTCCATTTACAACTATTTCATCAACCAGTCCTACCCGAGCATTACCTTAATGAGGTGGTAATAGGTAAAGATGTGCTGTCAGAATAGATATTGGAGTAAATCTTCTAGAAAAGGCAACTCAGTAAAATGACAAGAGGGGGAAACACCCTTATGTCTTTGTCATGGCTTATGTTCCTTTGCTTTAGGATGTAGCATCTATCCCTTAAGTCTTGGTGGATTCCCGGAAGAATGGTGATGACAAGAGCATGGAGACTTCAGAGAGAGTTGAGGCAGAGTGGAGGGGTCAGGGATGGGGAGATAAGGGTAGATAAATTTAAACTTAAAATGGGGATAGCAATAGTAATTCCCATCCCTAAGGGATATGATGAATATTAGATCAGTTCATATATGTGACATGTGATATAAACACTCAATTGCAAATGGGAAAATTATTATTTCCTAATAATGAGGAAACTGTTGCTTCTAGTTCAAGATTATACCATGATTCTTTGGGATAATGTGGATGGAAAATGAATTGAAGGTAAGGCTGAATCACAAAAATTTTCTCACTCAGTCTCCTTTGTTCAGTTTTGTAAGAAAACTAGCCAAAGACAAAGGTCATAGCTTTGCCCTAAAATAGGTGTTTCCTTGGGAGAAATCTTTCCCAGTTTAGAATACATCTATCTATCTATCGATATCTACATCTATCTATGTATGTATCTATCTATCTATCTATCTATCTATCTATCTATCTATCTGTCTGTCTATCTATATCAATTACCTAACAAATAACATGCTAATTAAATGCATACCACTCCCTTGAAAACAAATAGCATTGAGTCACCAAAAGTGTCTATTTTCAAATTTACTAATAGGATCAGGTCCATAACTATTAGACAATAATAGTGGTGCTTTGATAAAAGCCACTGCCTCAAGAACTTTTCAAATTGTTCCACTGAGCCAAATGAAACCTTCTTTTAGAAGTAAATTCCTGTAAATCTAGCAATTCTAGTACACCTCATCTCCATATTCTAACATACACAAAGCTATAATTTCTTATATTATTAGGTTTCTTACAATATCACAAGGGTGGAAAACTCCACTGAGAAGATGCTTTAAGAAGAAAATAAAAAAGGGTACACAGAATCTGACCGGATTTTTATTAATTTTTAACCGATACTATAAACCCAGTTATATATAAATTTAAATGAGTAAAATTAAAGATCATATGAAGAAGTGTGGAGCTTAACATTTCTTAAATAGAGTTGTTGTTGTTGTTGTTGTTGTTAGGTGCCATGGAGTCCATGTCAGACTCATAGTGACTATATACAACAGGTGAAACACTATTGTTAGTGCTTCTCTAATATTCATAGGGTTTTTAATGGCTGATTTTTTTGTGGGGGGAGTGGGTTGATGGGTCCTTCTCCCAAGCCCACAGCACCTGGGGTTCCCAGGTGGTCCCCCATCCAAATACTAACCAGGCCCGACTCTGCTTAGCTTCTGAGACCTGACAGGATCAGACACCACAGTGGTACTGCTGCAGGCAATAATATATTACTTATTTCATTTATGTATCAGCTCTCTAGCTATCTAGAAAAATCTCCCAAAACACACACACACACACACACACACACACACACACACACACACACACACACAAATATATAATCTACATATATACACATATATATGTATCCACACCATATG
>VMDO01023646.1:0-31221 GCA_007922755.1 Pedetes capensis
AACGAAAAGCATGTCAAAATGAATCACATTATGATGTACATTAAAAATTTCTAATAAAAAAAAATGAAAAAAAAAAAAAGAATTTCCATACAATGAAATATTCAGGAGTGAAAGTGACCTATATTCACAAGCACCAACAGGAACAAATCTCAAATATAATGCTAATGATAAAAAACAAGTTCATCAAAAGTTACGTGTGTATGTGAATATATTTGCCATTTAGCCTAAAAAGCAATGAAACAATATTATTAAAAGATATAGTTTGTCAAAACTGTGATAGCATAGGCTTAATTGACTGAAAACATGGGCTGGGATCAATTCTAGGAGAAAATCCAGAAGGGACACTGGGTGCTTTAATGTTATTGTTCCATTTCTTAACTGTTAAGTAAATCAGTGTAGATTTTATAATTCTTTAAGATGTACTATTATACTTTATAGAGAACATGAGGCTTTAAAATTTATAAAATGTATCAAACCTTATAATGTTTGGCATATATTATAACCAATAAAGTAAAGCTTTGGTATACACCAGTGATTCTTAACCCTCAGATCCTCTTTCAGTAGCTCTGCTGGGGGTGCTTAAAAAAGCATCAAGAATTTCTATGGTGCCCAAGGTCCAGCTATTCTAACAAACTTTCAGATTGTAGATTTTACTGCATTTCTACCTGTGCAATATACTGCTTTGTTTTGCCAGGTACCATGGCACACACTTGTAATCCCCGCAATTTGGGAGGTTGAGAAAGGAGTATTGCAGGTTTGAATCCAGAAGCAGCCTGTGCAACTTAGTGAGACCTTGTCTCAAAAATTAAAAAATGGAAAAAGGGGACTAGGGGATGCAACTCAGTGGTGCAATGCTTGTCTAGCATGCACAAGGCTCTAGGTTCAATCCTTGTTGTTGTTGTTGTTGTTGTTGTTAGGTGCCATGGAGTCAGTATCTGATTCATAGCGATGTTATGTACAACAGATGAAAGAAACAGTATTGTTAGTGTTTTTCTGCTATTCATAGGGTTCTCAATGACTGACTGTTTTTTGGGAGTGGGTTGCTGGGTCCTTCTCTTAAGCCTACAGCACCGGGTGTTCGCAAGCGGTCTCCCATCCAAGTATCTACCAGGCCCGACCCTGCTTAGCTTCTGAGATCTGACAGGATCAGACTCCACAGTGGTTATGGCTTCAGGCAGGTTCAACCCTTAATGACTGAGGGAAAAAAAATTGCTTTGTTTCTTCAAATGGTAGATGATGTGACTATGCTTTTACTGAATGACACAAAGTGAATAATAGAAAGAACAATAATTTTATTTTGGTGTTTTGTTTCCTTATTTTAAAATTTGTATGAAAGTAATTCATATTCATGAAAGTTGGGAAATCCAAGGTACTAGATAAAAGAAAATACAAGATCTTTCAGGAGTACTATGGCTTCTTAAGAATTATCAGGGTGTGGAACATAGGACTTTGAAGAAAGACATCATTCATAGACATTTCATTATAATTCACAATAATTATTTCATTAATTAAAATATTCAATATTTTACAGTTTCTTCATGACCTTAAAATAGCTTCAATATGATAAGAATTCTGTTTTTGCAATCCAACTTAGTGTAATTGATACAAACACCCATGTATATCAAATGCCCATGTCCTATTATATATAGGAAAAATACAAATTTAATGTGTTTTACTTTTTAAAAGATCAAGATTTTTGTTCAGAGCTTTCAACAGTACATTGATTAAAACTTCAAGTTAGTCTCCATTTCTCCTGAGTTGTGCTAAATTACTGCTTTTCATTTCTTCTTGTGTTTACCTACAAAGATTAGAAAAAAATACAACACATACCTACTTAGCACATGATCCAAAAAGGGATTTTGTTTTACAAAAATAAATGTCTAGCCTAGATTTCAGTAATTTGAAATAGGAAACATTGCTCTTCTTTGAAATGAAAGTTAATCAAGTATTAATATTTGATATTTAATACCTCTTTGTATGCCCTGCAACTCTTACAGTCCTTTTTCATTATTGTTATTGTTCTGTTCAACATGCTTTGCTAGCTGTATGGATACAATATGCAAGTATATTTCCATATTCTCCTTAAAAGCACTCTATCTTCAAATACTTATGCTAGTTTAGAAATTTGTGAGTGATAATCACTGTCATCAGTGCTGGGGCACAACAGGACACTTAAGCAGACCGTGTCATCCCAGGCTGCTCAATCTGGATCTTCAAAGAAGGTTGTTGTTTTTAGGTACTGTGGAGTTGGGAGTGACTCATAGGGATCCTATGTACAAGAGAATGAAACACTCCCCGACACTGTGCTATGCCTGGCACTATGTCAGTGCTTCTCTGCAATTCTAGGGTTTTTCATGGCTAATGGTTTCAGGATTGTTTCAGGAATGGGCTGCCCGGTCCTTCTCCTATTTTTGCAGTACTGGGGATTGAACCCAGGGCCTCAGCACATATAGAGCAAGCACTTTACCAACTGAAGTAAGTGCCAGCCCTCAAGAAAGGTAGGAGGTAACAAAGGAAATGCAGGAAGCATCATTCCAGTGATAGGAAGCAGCAGGTACAACAGATGTACAACACATGTATGGCACCATCAAGGCAGTGCATTTTGGTTCAGTGAAAGCACTTGCATGGTGAAGTACTTAAATGAAGAGGGAGAAAGATAGATGAGATGGAAGAAGATCATACAGGTAGCAAGTATGAAGGAAGATGGAGTGGGAAGACAGAGCAAACCCTTCCTCTCTAATCAGTAAACTATCTGTTTCTTCATCTGTAAATTGGTTATAATGTCTATCTCACATGATTATGAGGCTCAAGTTATTTCGAGCGAAAGTGCATTATTAAGTACCACACTGAGATCTGTCTTAATGCCACCTAACACAATGGGTTAACTTTGAATTTAATGTAAAGAAGTGATGAGATATATTAATAATCCACACAAAGAAATAACAAGATCATTTATATTTTAATTTGAATTATGTTAGAAGAGTTTTTCCAGATATTGACTTCCTTACTATACTTGCCTGAGGTTAAAATCCACGTGTATCCTTTGAATACAAATAGACAATGACTTTTAATTTTAAAATTTCATCCACAGCTCCATAACTCATACTCCACTATTGAGATTAGTCAGATGAAGATGCAAAGTCCCTTCATAAACTGTACCTGTTTGAACAATATCCAAGGATCAAGGAATTAACTTCTATATAAAAATAGCTCCTTGGCTACTGGAAAAAAAAAGAGCCTCTTGTTGCTGCTTCATTAGAGAGACCTCAGGACTCCAAAAGGGATTGCAAACCTAAAGGTTATTTAACTTGGATGAAGGGCATCCACAAAAGTGCTCCACTCCCTTGAACCCTTCTCTGAGGAAGAACTTGGGGTCTGGCTGCGGGGAGGACAGCCAGATGACAGCCTCTAACTGAAGCCCCTTCCATATGTGTCATGATAGTCAAAGCCCAGGGCATGCTCTTCTCAGGCAGCCCCCGGCCAGTGACTGAACAAAGCAGGTGTTTCTGCCCCATGCTGGACTCCTCCAACAGGCAACCCTTGATTTAAAGTGCCTCACTGAATGAGCCAAGACCTGGTCAGATGCCTTTTATATAGAAGTTAATTCCTCGATCCTTGGATATTGTTCAAGCAGGTACAATCAATGAAGGGGCTTTGCAGCTTCATCTGAATAATCTCAATAGTGGAGTATGAGTTATGGAGCTTGTGGATGGAATTTTAAATTAAAGGTCATTGTCTATTTGTGTTCAAAGGGGACAAGTGGATTTTAACCTCAGGCATGCATAGTAAAGTTCTTCCTTTCATGGGTATACTGTCAGCCTCATAGCCCCACAGCTCTCCCCACCCAGTCCTGCCTCCCTCCCCTTTATTTTACCAGCTTGCATCCATTCTTAGTTTGACCCTTTCACCTATCTTAGTTTCCCATGAATTTTCCTGACTATCCAGACAGATGGTGCCACCACGGCAATTATTCCTTTTACAACCTTACCAAGACAACACCCCCAACCAAGCAGATCCCTTTGAAGCACAATAGCCTATGCCTCAGAGATGCCCCTTCCATGTCATGGTTCCAGGCTCTAGCCAAATTTTAGAGTTCCTGGAATGGAGAAAAGTTCCTTGAGAGCAGTAGAGGCTGAATATTCAAACTTTTGAGGCATAGTAAGTAACTCAGTATACATTTCTTTAGGAAGTTAAACACTGGTGTTAAAATTTAAAAATAATAGTAGTCAATTTTGGCTATTTGTAAATAAATACCAGCTCTTTTGGACTCTCTTTAAAATACTGTGAAAAGCAAAACCATCTCAATCTGCACTACAGCTGTACTTTATTCCCAATATTCAGCTAAAAGAAATACTGCATTATAAAAACTGGTTTCATTTCTTTTAAACTAGGAGAAAAATGCCTAACGAGAGAGACAATATGCAAAATGTTCTTTTTATGTGTCCTTAGTGCCATCTGGTGGCTATGCAGTATTATAACATTTGTCGGGAAATAAAATGTTGAGTGCTAGCTTGCACGTTTTAATAGAAATAGGAGAAAGAAAGAGATCTCAAGGGTATGAACTTCACCTTCAGTTCAGCTGTGTTCATCTCAGCGGGTAGTAGCATTCCTGGCTCTTCTTTCCCTCACTCACTTATCTGTACTGTATCTACAATCCACCCCTCCACGAGCATCTTAGGCGGCTCCCTATGCCTGTGTCCCACCTCCTCTCCAGGCTCACCGACACTACCAATGTCACCCTTTTCACCTCAACAACAATGACCTGCTTGTAACTTCCTGCCTGTCCTCTCATTGTGCCCTCAGCCAATTAAGGTCTTATCAGTGTCCTCCCTCATCCTTTCCACCTCTTTCTCATCTCTGCTCACAAGTCCCCAGCTTCTGAAAACCAGCCCTGACCATCCCCTCAGTCATCCATTAATGCCACTCCACCCTTAGGGGTATCTTATTGCACTGTGAACTATTTAAATATAGAATAAGGATATAACAGTATGTCTTATTCATTTCTGTTTTCTGTCCAACATAGTATGTGGCACATAGTAGGTTCTCAGTAATGATTCAGGAAGGAATAATGTGAAAAATAACTAGTTAAAATATGGGAAAGTTTTAAGAATAGGGTGGTTGAGGATCCCCTTGGGACACGTTTACTGTTTGCTGTCCCTACTATATGGCTGAATTATTCCCCATGTGAGTCCAACATTTTCTTAATTCTTTCTTAAGTGTCCCACAGTGTATTGGGCACTCTGGGGATCAAGCTTAAATATTAGTACGTAAATTAAGAGTAGATTTGAATTCTTGCTCTACTACTTACTATCTGAGCAATCGATTTAACCTTTAAGTTTCTCATCTACAATATGGAGATTCTAAAGATACTTCCCTCAAAATGTAATATATGTAAGGCATAGAATATATGTAAGGCATAGAAGATAGAGTAAGCACTCAGTGAGCTGTTTGTTGGTATTTGTTTTTATTGTTAAAGTCCAAGAATTGAGTGAAGAGCAGCATAGAGCAGTTGCTGACTGGGTCAGATTCTATCCTCAACTCAATAAATTGTGTAGTCTTTGGGGACTGGTTAGGCCCTTTAGAGTCTATTATCAATACTTTCTCTGCCAACATGGGGAGCTTTACTACTGTGCTCTTTCTCTAATAAGGATTAATTTATATTTTTAATTTTTAAAAGCCATTATACTGGAATCAGAAAACGCACACAGCCTAAATATATTAATGTGTAGCTGGTACTGCAAAATAACTGGTTGCTATAGGGTAGTGGCATTGTATGGCTTTAAGTTTTAAAATAGCTTTATATTTACTAGAATGAGCTTATCTTTCAAGTATTAAATGGAAAACTCAACAATACTAGGCCTTCAAAGTCTTGGCTTCCAATTAACTTTTCACTGAGGAAGGCAAAGCAAATTTTAAAAGATAAATAACTGCCTCAATTGGAAAAATATCCCAATAGCACAAGAAAGTTAATGTTCCATGCACAAGTTTTGCCTAATGTCACAGGCTAGTTGGGTAAAGGATGAGAAAAGGTGGCTGATTCTGTTTATTTTTAGAGGGAGTTTGAAATTTTTTCTTGAAATTCCAGTTTTTGTGCTAGATGATTTTACCTTGAGAGAGAGAGAGAGAGAGAGAGTCAGAAATCAAAACAGTAAACATGGGCAAAAGTCTGTGGCTTGATTTTTTTAATAAGCATTTCTATTGCTATTTCCTTATTTCTCAATCCTGCTACCTGAAGCAAAGTGAATGGAAGGGGAAGGACGATAAAATAAGGGGACATGTGGAGCCAAAAGGAAGGAAAAGTAGTTGGGGAGATGACAGACAATAGTTGTTTGGCCTGTACCCTGCTGAATGGCTTGCCAGGCCCTGTGTTCATGTGATTGGGTTGACCCACGATGTGGCCAGCAACAGTGGGAAGCCTGGACTATGAAACCCAGCTCTTAGACCATCCACCCAGGCTGGAGGCTCAATCCCATGCTACTTAGCTTTTCCATACTCTGCCCCCTCTGTTTACCATAGCTTTTATCCACCAACCAGGTAACTCTCTGAGCATTATTTCCCCACTTCATCCCCATCTAAGAAAAAACAAACTTAGACTTCCAGTTTGGAATATTTTAGCCAATGCCATTTTTCTCATTTTAGATGGTTTATAATTATGGAGTCATACTGTTGTAACCCGATATCAGAAACACATCACAAGGAATGAAAAGGGAATTAAAAGGGAGTCTCTATTGAGCTGGTAGCCATGCCGGACTAGTGTCTCTCCAAAACCCGTGGCCCCAAGGAACAGCTATTGGGGGCTTGTTATTGTTGTTAGGTGCCGTCGAGTCAAGTCTGACTCATAGCGACCCTATGTACAGCAGATCGAAACACTTGCCGATTCTGTGCCAGGCAAATGATCTTATTTATGTTTAAGCCCATTGTTGCAGACACTGTGTCAATCCATCTGGTGGAGGGTTTTCCTCTTTTGCGTTGACCTGCCACTCTTCCAAACATGATGTCCTTCTCCAGGTATTGATCTCTCCTGACTACATGTCCGAAATATGTAAGATGCAATCTGGCCATTCTTGCTTCCAAGGAGCACTCTGGTTGCACTTCTTCTAGGACAGATTTGTAAATTTTGGCAAGTTTACAGTCTCCAAATGTTGTAAGATTTGTACACAAATTCCAAGTCCCTGGTGTGATTTGTACCATGCATACAGAAACAAACAAACAAACAACAACAACCAAAAAAAAAAAAAAACCAAGCAATTCCTTAGCAAACAATCACTCGGGTAATTTTATTGTGCAAGCATCGTGGTACAGAAGCAGAATGGGTGGCTAACAGGTAATCATTCAGTGGTTAAGAATTAAAAATTTAATTAGGCAGCCAGTAAAATCAAATAGTTAAAATTCTTCCACAATATAGTTTCTCAAGGGGCGGGGGGCAGTTACCTAAGATGGCAATGGTCCTGTCAACTCAGTGTCCTCTTTACAATACAATCATATGAGATAATAGTCTTTGGAAAATACTTTCATACTTTTAAGTCTCCTGATACACCCAAAAAAACCTGCACTCATATTCCAATGTCCAAGCCCTTCTGGACCAGTGCCTGGCCAACATACAATATCACAGATAGATAAAGAGACACTGAATAAGGTGACATTGTTACCTTCAGAATCACCTCCCCCTGCAGGAAATATAGCACTTCCACAATATACATGTTACAACACCAGGCAAGAAACCTGGCATTGTAACAATTTCCTTAAATGTCTGAGACCACAAGTGATATCAGACATTAGAAAATAAATATGGGAACTAGGAAAAGTGCACAAAGACTTTTTACAGAGTCAACAATTTTGTTTTCCAGATTAGAAAAATAAATAGGAATGAAACTCCTCTGCTTCCTCTTTTAGGTCTCCACTATACCTTTACAGGTTCCCATTTCAGAACCTGCATTTTCAAATTCTTTTCATTCTCAATGATTTCCTTAAAGAAGGGCACATATAGAGAACTATACCTGATTACCTTTAGAAAATTTCTCCAGAGGGGATCCTCACACCTTCCACATGCCTCTAATTATCTGAAAAATAGATATGATGGTTTGAAGGTAAAGGATACAATAAGAGTTGACAAATAGACTACAAAATTAAAGAAATGACAGAGTTATCTAAACAGAGAAATGCTAACAATAATCTTTCAATCTTTCTGTTTTCTTTCTTTCTTTTTTCTTTCTTTTTTTCTTCTTTCTTTCTTAGTGATATCATGACAGTAGAAAATGTGATAAAGGCTGTCTGACCATGAGGACATATGAGAAGGTTTTGTTTCTATTGGCATAAATTGTTTTCATACCCATATGCAAATCTGGTATGCCTTGGTGTTTCCATCAGTAAAATGGGAATAACACTTACTAATCTTCCCTTTTTAATCAAAATTATAGAGGTTGGTCATTTCCTTCTCCTCCACCCCTATTGGCAGCCAGCTCTTGCTGATGCCTCCTGTGATGTTTCTCAAATTGTCCTCTCTTTTTCCACTCAGAAGCACAACCCATCACTTTCCTTTACCTAGTACAAGGACAATAAGACTAACTTCTTCCCTCTTGGGGCTCTCCCCAGCTTTTATTTCCTTTGCACCATCTTTCCCCCCACCACAGAGCTATCTTTTCAAATGCTGGCCATGGTACCCACAAAACATTCTTATGCAGAACTTTCGTGGTTTCCCACTCTTCACAGGGCAAACATGGTTACCGAGCACTACTCAGCACTCGTACAGAGCAGCCCCAGTCTACCTTTCTAGTCTCACTTCTCATTGCTCACCTGGAAAAACAAAATCAGAATACTCTTTGCTCAATCTTTTGAGTATGTACTTCTTTGACATACTATTCTCACACCATTTTCTCTAATACACATTTCTCCAAAATTCTACATTTTAAGATCTAGCTCAAATCTTCACACTTTGAAACTTTTATGACCATTCAATGCAAACACTCCCCTGAGCCATTGTGACACTTCTTGTTCTACATCAAATTAGGCACTTTACTGCCGAAGTTTACATTAACTTTATACGCATTATCTTATCACTGGGAGCAAATCATCAAAGACACAAGATCATAAAGGTTGTTAGTATTAACTATGCTTTTGCCCCTGCCCACATGTGTGTCAGTTTGCCCTACTGTGGGGGCTACTAGAGAAGAGTTGCTTCTTCAAAGTAGAGTCTACCTTAATGACAAGAATGGAGTAAAGCCCCAGGGACATCCATTTGCTGATGTGGCATGACTCAGAATGAGAAGGACCAACTGTAATCATCTATTAATAATCAGAATGTGGAATGTACGTAGCATAAATATAGAAAAATTAGAAATCACCAAAAGGGAAATGGAGCACATAAACATTGATGTTCTAGGCATCAGAGAACTAAAATGGACTGGTATGGGCCATTCTGAATCAAATAGTCATAAGGTATACTGTCAGGAATGACAACTTAAATAGAAATGACGTTGCTTTCATCATAAAAAAAAGTATCTCAAGATCTGTCCTGATGTACAATGCTGTCAGTGATAGAATAATATCCATACTCCTACAAGGAAGGCCAATTAATATGACTATTGTTCAAATTTATGCACCACCATTAAGGCCACAAATGAAGATAGGGAAGATTTTTACCAGCTCCTGCAATATGAAATAGATTGAACATGCAATCAGGATGTAGTAATAATGACTAATGACTGGAATGCAAAAGTTGTAAACAAAGAAGAAGGTCCAGCAGGTGGAAAATATAGTCTTGGTGACAGAAATGATGCTGAAGATTGCATGATAGAATTTTGTCAGACCAATGACCTTTTCATTGCAAATACATTTTTTCACCAATATAAGTGGCGAATATATACATGGAATCAAGTTGACTACATTTGTGGAAAGAAAGGATGGAAAACCTTCATGTCAAAAGTCAGAACAAGACCAAGTGCTGATTGTGGATCAGTCCATCAACTGCTCATAGCCAGGTTCAAGTTGAAACCGAAGAAAATTAGAACAAATGTATGAGAGCCAAGGTATGATCTTAAGTATATCCCATCTGGTTCAGAGACCACTTCAAGAATAGGTTTGATGCACTGGACACTAATGAGCAAAGACCAGATGATTTGTGGCATGACATCAAAGGCATTATCCATGGGGAAAGCAAAAGGTTATTAAAAAGACAAGAAAAAAAAGAAAAGACCAAATTTCATGTCAAAGAGACTCTGAAACTTGCCCTTGAACATCAAGCAGCTAAAGTAAAAGGAAGACATGATGAAGTTAAGTAACTAAACAGGAGATTTCAAAAGGCAGCTCATGAAAACAAAATCAAATATTATAATGACATGTACAAAGAGCTGGAGAGAGAAAACTAAAAGAACATGCTCTGTTTTTCTCAAGGAATTGAAGAAAAAATTCAAGGCTCGAGTGACAATAGTGAAGAATTCTACAGGAAAAATATTAAATGACACAGGAAACATCAAAAGAAGATTGATGTTCTTCTTTTGATCTGATACACAAAGTCTTTATACCAAAAAGAATTGGCAGATGACCAATAATTTCAAGATGTTACATATGATCAGGAACTAATGGTACTGAAGGATGAAGTGGAAGCTGCCTTGAAGGCATTGGGAAAACACAAATCTCCAGGAATTGATGTCATACCAATAGAGATGTTTCAACAAACAGGTGCAACATTGGAGGCGGTAACTTGTTTATGCCAAGAGATTTGGAAAACAGCTACCTGGCTAACTGACTGAAAAAGATCCATATTTGTTCCTATTCCCCAGAAAGGGGATCCAACAGAATGTGGAAACTATGGAACGATATCATTAATATCATATGCAACAAAATTTTGCTAAAGGTCATTCAAAAGCAACTGCAGCAGAGTATAGACAGGGAACTGCCAGAAAATCAAGCCACATTCAGAAGAGGATGTGGGACCAGGCATATCATTGCTGATGTCAGATGGATATTAGTCAAAAGCAAAGAATACCAGAAGATGACTATGTTTTGTTGATTATGCAAAGGCATTTGACTTTGTGGATCATAACAAATTGTGGATAACATTGTAAAGAATGGAAATACGAGAGCACTTCACTGTACTCATGAGGAATCTGTAAATGAATTGGGAGGCAGTTGTTCAAACAGAACAAGAAATACTGCCTACTTAACATGTGTTAGAAGAAGAGGAAGAAGAAACAGAAAGAGGAGGAAGAAGAGGAAGAAGGAAAAGAGGAGGAAGAGGAGAAAACAACACACATGACAGAAATTCTCTTCTTTAAAATTTAGTTTGATCATTTTTCAATAACTTAAAATGTTTCTGACATAATGAATGCAGTCCAGCACAGACCTACCTGGGGCATGACTGACATGAGGCTTGCAGAAGAAAGAGAAATGGGCTATCCATATCTGAAAACAGACCATTCTGCTGTAGAGTGGGAAAGCCAATGAAAATATAATGCTTGTAGCTAGCAGCAAATATTTCTGCTCACATTAATACTGTAATGAAATGTATACACTTATTTTATGCAATGTGTGTCCAATTATTTTTAACAATACATTTATTAGCTTTACAGAGTTGAAATAAATAGGCTTTTGGTGTTAAAGACTGATCACTCCATTGCAAATGCAGTCATAGTCTAGAGCCCAGGTACAGTCTCCCTTCTTGAGACTCTTTGTATGCAATCTCTGCCTGATGCTGAACATGGCAGTACCTTTGTAGGCCTTTCCATGCCTGAGAGTAGATGGGAGCCAGCTCAGATCCAAAGACAACTGTACCTTATCACTGGCTCCATCTACAAAGCCATTTACTATAGCTTTAATATTGTGGTTGTCTGTTCCAGTCAAGAAATCATTGGTTATATACAGAAAAATAAAACATTCTATCTCTCAAGTGACTAAAGCATTCACTTTACTGTTTTGGTAGATGTTATACATAGGCATTAAAATCCATTCACTTGCCAGGCATGGTGGCACATGCCTGTAATCCCAGTGACTTGGGAGGTGGAGGCAGGAGGATCACAAGTTCGAGATCAGAGGCAGTCTACGTAACTTAGGGAGACCCTGTCTCAAATAGTAAAAAATGGGCTGAGGATGCAGCTCAGTGGTGCAACACTTGCAAAGCATGCAATCACGAGACCCTGGGTTCAAACCCCAGTATCACAGGGAAAAAAAAAAAAAAAGCCCAGTCACTCATTGACTAATACAAGCTATTATAATTTACCTTTGAGTGACTTTGTCCTTGCAGAACTTATATTGCACAATTTGGTTTCTCATATGAATAAACCAGAGATTCAGTGTATAAAAGGACAAGTAAGGAAGAGAGAAGAAGCAGGAAAAGTAATTAAGGAGAATAAATAATCCATGGATGGCCACCAAGTACAGGTAAAAACCTACAAAATGTCTGAATGTGAGAGGGTTAAGTCTGTCAGCCATGACTGGGGATTATGTGATCAAAGAAAGTAAGTCTGAGGAGCATTGGGAACCAGCCAACAGTAATGGAGGAAGTGGATAGGCAGATACTGCTAAAAACAATAATAGAAAACCATCATTTACAGGGCTGCTGTGAGCTAGGCTCTTTATGTGTCATGTAATTTAGTCTTTAGAACATCTAAGTAATTTTTTTTTACAGATAATAGAGTCTTAGAGATGTAAGGGGCCTTTTCTGAGGCCCCCTTAGAAAAGTGCATGGCTTACAATTAGATGTTGGTGTGTCTCAGCCACTGATACAGAAACTAAAGTGCCCTGAATAGAACTTATTTACCTAAGGGGATGTCTATGAAGCATAGGACCAGGGACTTGCCATTTTATATTTGAGGCCAGATGGAAGAGGACAAGAATGGACTAGCTGGCTCTGGTACTCCTCATAAGAAAAACCCTCCAAAAGGCATTTCAAGAATCATCTCAAAAGTTATTGATAAAGCAAATTACCCAGCTATTCTCATGTCGCCTGCAGCTATACCACTGTGGCGTCTGATCCCGTCAGATCTCAGAAGGGCCTGGTTACTACTTGGATGGGAGACTGCCTGGGAACACCAGGTGCTGTAGGCTTGGGAGAAGGACCTGGCAACCCACTCCCAAAAAACAATCAGCTGTGGAAAACCCTATGAATAGCAGAGAAGCACTGACAATAGTGTTTTGTCTGTTTTTTGTAGGGTCACTATGAGTTGGACACTGACTCGAAGGCACCTAACAGCAACAACAACAATTCTCATGCCAGACTTTCTCAGGCTAAGTGTAAGCCTGGAGTCCAGGGGTGGGAAACCAGTGTCCAGTGGTGCTCAGGGTGGAGAGGGAACAGAAGCTGGCAAACTGGAGACCTCGACTCCAGCAGGATCCTCTTCTTCCTGTTCCCACAGCAAGAAGCCCTTGGTGGGGGCCTTCAAACCTTGCAGCCACTACTAATGGCTGTCCTGCTGAAACCTTTCAGATGTATTTTACCACATTTCCTAAGTTAGTAAATGTCTTGGAAAATAACATGAAACTGCCTTGACCTGCACTCAGACATTGGCTGAATGGAAAATGCCTATGCTTCTTAAGAAACCCAGGAGCATTTTAAAGGCCTTTGCTCTATAGAAGGATGGAAATGATACATTCTGGGAGAGTGATGTCAGTGAAGTGTGGCTTGGCCACACATTTGGTGGTTAATGCAGTCAGAGACCCAGAAAAAGTCAGTAAATCTGTTCAAAATGATGTCTTAATGCAAAAGGAAGAATAATTGTTGTGTTGCTGAGTGTTGAGCTGTCTACTGCACTGAGGAGGAGAACTGAGATCAGCATGGCCAGCCTGAGAATTGGTTGGCTCCAATTCTCTATTTCAGTTTGTTCATGATGATTAATAACTTTAATGACTGGAAAGACCCCTTCCCTCCCTATGCCTTCTTCCACTTGTCTATGAAGGAAAGCAGAGGCTGTGTTGTATGGATATGGCCTAGAGAGGAAAGGAAAGGGCATGACCTTGAGTTGGCTTGGTTCAAGGCTTATCTAGCCCACCTCAAGGCCTGAGGTATACTCAGGACTCTTTTGTGAATTGCTGTGGCACACTTGGCTTAAGTCCACAAGGCTGAGACTGAATGGTTAAAATGGTCCCTAACAGCTTGCCATAGGCACATCCAGCTTGAGCCTTGGGACTGAGCCCTCTAGGTATAGCCCAGGTGGTGAGGCAAGATAGCCCCCCAGACCAGTGCATCCAGGGCATGTCCCTCCTCAAATTTCTTGCCACATCGTATTAACTGATATCACTTGATTGGTTGGTCCAATCACCTGATGTCACCTAACTAGCTAGCCCAAAATGTCACCATGACATCACAAATTCTGACTGGTTGACCCAAGAGGATTATAAGGGCAGTGCACAGTTGAGCTGGAGAGCAGGAACTGGGCTTACTGTTGGGTTACAATAAAGACAAGTTTTGAGTTAACATCTATCCATTTCCTGGAGTAATAGTACTTCGTAATACTCAAGTGAGGTGGGCTAGCTGAGCATGGAGTTTCAGTTCCTGGCCAAAATTGACCCCCACACTGTGTGACCACCCCTGCCAGCTCATGATGCTGATGTTTCTAAAGTGTCTGCCTCTCTCAGGCAAGAGAGGGCGGTGACAAGATAGTTCTCTGAGATGGTGTGATGTACTTTTATCACATATTTAATCAGACATGAAAAATACTGTCCCTCATGCCAAGAATCTGAGTCAATTTGAAAGCAAGATCAGACAATTTAAAACAAATTATCACAACTGCTATGTGACAGTAACTGTGCTACAGCTCTGAATGAAAGCAGAGATAAATTCTGTGTCCTCAAAAACTCTCAAGGAGGAAATAGACATTGTGTTAATTAGCTCATCATTGCTGCAACAAAATATGTGAGATAAACAACCTATTAGAAAGAAAGGTTTATTTTGGATCACAGGTTTGGAGGTTTCCGTCCATGGGTGGTTCACTCCATTGCTTTGGGGCCTGTGGTGAGGCACTACATCATGGGGAGAGTATGTGTTGGAGGAGGCTGCTCATTTTGTGGCAGGTGGGAAGCAAAAAGAGAGGCAGAGCAAAGGGCTAAGGGTCCCAATATTTCCTTCAATGGCATGCCTCCAGTGACCTAATTTCCTTCCAATAGGCCTCACCTCCTAAGGATATCACTACCTCCCAAGAGTGCCACGGGTTGAGAATTAAGCCCTCTACACATAGGTGTTTGGGGGACATTCAAAATTCAAACTATAGTCATCATATAAAGTAGCACATACAACTGAGTATGGGAGGTAGTGGTGGCAGTAGTGATAGGCAAGTTAGCTGAGGCATTAGCAGTCAACACAGAGGAAAAATGGGTTCAAAATGGCTTCTGCCTTTCTACCATGATGAAGAAACCATGTGTGTGTCTGAGGAAGGACATTTTCAAATGGATTCCACACTCTAACCAAGTCCTCAAGCCAATTACAAAACAAAGACTTTAAGCTCACGTCACACTAGGTGCACAGACCTGGGTGCCCAGGGCTAATGTCACACTGGGTGTCCTCCAGTTTATTCAAACTGGAGGGAACACATGTTCATTCTCTCTTATTCCTCTCTCCTTCCACAAGCTCTCTTGCTTCCTTTCTCTCTGTTCTTCTCCAGCAACCGCATGCCCACTTCTCTTCCCTCAGGCTCTTCTCTCAGACAGACAGGCCATCCTGTCTGTCTATCCCAAGGCAGCTTTCCTTCTAAAAGCATGCTTGATTCTCCTGTTCTCTGGCTTCTTTACCTTTTTCTGGGGAATAGAGACATCCTTATGCTGATTCACCCAGGGAATGCAGGTTTTTCCAAATTCCTTACAGATTTACCTAAGCCTCTCCAGGAACCTCAGTTTTCCCTATAATTCCTTAAAGGTGCGCTATCTTTAATAAACCTATTCTATTCTCTCTATTACAATTTCTGTGTCAGGTATAAATTCTTTTATATGTGGGATAAAAGGACCAAGGTTTTGCTGCCAGATTCCAGGACCTGCCTCTCTCTGCTCCTTGTGAATTTCTGGGAACTGTAGTAATAAAATATTTCCAGAGTGTCAACATAAAAATGGATCAAACCAACAGGCAAATGAATCCCAAGTAAACTAATAGAAAACACTCACCTAACAAAGTTGTCACCATGTCTTTCAGTGAAAACAGAAGTTGAATTTCCATTCTTCCAAATTCCCACTATTCAGCATCCTTAAAAGTGTTCCCAAAGAGGGAAGGATAGGGAGAAGTAATTGTATAGAATTTAAAAGTTATGAGAAATCAAATAGTATTGAGAACACATTTGCTGGCCAAGATAAAGCAAGCCTTCTACATCCTACCTCTCTCACTGATTACAATTAAAATCAAATACAAAAAACAATTATATAAGGGCTCTGAAAAGTAAACAATAGAAGACAGAATGAAGAAGAAAACACAAAATGTGAAGAATAGCTAGTAGAGGAATGAGTATTATGGATTGTTCTTCCTCCTACATCTCATAGCTTTGAGCTGAAAGTGGCCCCATATTTGGAACTGTGCAGCAGGCAGATGTCCACACTCTGAGAAGCCTCCTTTGTCTCCAGAAGCAAGAGAAGGGACCCCTGTGAGGTAAAAGGTGTAAAGAACATCCCGCTTTCCCCCCTTTTATTTCCTCTTTTTTTTTTTTTTCCCTTCTACCTCTAACTCAGGGGTCCACAGTTTCACAGTCACATCTATGGTAGCGGCACTTAAAACATGGGAAAAACTGTCTCTCTGATCAGAGGATATTGCAGAAAAGTGTTCTTGTGAAGCTTTTGAAAGAAATGCCCATCTTTCTTTTCTCTCTTTCTTATCATTTTATCCTATGAGTAGTTCTAGTCACATGGAATAGCATAATAGAGAAGTCAGCATAAAATTGTAAAAAGAACTCATCCTTCTGCCCAGAGGAACAAGACACAGTGTCCTTTGGAGGTGGAGAGTGAGAGAGGAACCCTTGGGAAGAGAGAATAAGAGAAAGAGGTATCCTAATTTTGTGTATAGACCAACAGGTTCTGGGCTAGTGACCAAGGTGCACATGGATGAAATAGGTGCAGGGTAACAGTGCTGACTGTGAGACCTGAATTGATATTGAAGTCATTGTTCCACAGAACTTGTTATTTATATCTAACTAGCTTGCTTAGCTGCTGAAACAAACAAAAAATCAATATTCTACAGAGTTTTTTAAACAGGGTTCAGAGTCTCATGATCAAAATATCAAATTGTCAAGAATATAATCCAAAATTATTTGACATATATAGAACAAGGGAAATGTGAACAGGTCCCAAGGGAAAAACCATCAACAAGTACCAACCCATTCTAAAAGAGTAAAATGCACATCCTTTTCAAGTGAACATGGAGGAATATTCTAAGCAATTAAATAAATCTTAAAATTTTAATATAATTGAAAACATATGTTACACTAAGTACAAACATACACACTTAAAGAAAAAAATTTAAACAGAAAGATATCTGGAAATATCCAAATATCTAGAAATTAAACAACACAATTCTAAATATCCCATTGGTCAGAAACAGTTTCAAAGGAAATAAAATATTTTTGAATGAATAGCAATGAAAATACAACTTATAAAATTTATTGAAGTGCTTAGAGAAATATAGCACTAAATATTCATAGTAGACAAGGAACTTTGTAATTAAAAATCCAAGCTTCCACATTAAGAAACTAGAAAAAGTTGCCAAGTGTGATGGTGCACATCTGTAATCCCAGCACTGAGGAGGCTGAGATAAGAGAATTATGAGTTTGAGGACAGCCTGGGATACAAAGCAAACTAAAAAACAAACAAAAACAACAAAACCCAAGCAAATAGAAAAGAAACAAACCCAAAACAAGCAGAAAGAGATAATAGAAAGAATAAAACTCCATGGGAGTGAAAGCAAAAAAGCAACCAAAAAAAGACAATGAAAACATCAGTAATATACATGTATCTCTGTCTAAACTAAGACAGTGAAGAGGGGGAGAATATCAATATCAGGAAAGAAAGGCTAGATATCACTACAGACCTAAAAACAAATAACACTAATTCCATACATTCAATAATTGCAATGAAATGGACCAATTCTTTGAAATATACAAAGTACCAAAACTTGGTGAAAAAGTGAATAACCTGATTTATTTTATATCTATTAAAGAAATTTAATTTGTAGTTAAAATATTTCATCAAGGGAAACATCAAGTCCAGAAGTTTTCTGGGTAATCATCACAAATATTTAATGTAGAAACATGTTGTAAGTCTGAATCTGAAATACGCCCCAAAGGCCTTTGTGATAAAGGCTTGGTCCTGAGTTGGTAGTATTGGAAGGCGGTAGAAACCTTTTAAGAAGCAGGGCCTGGTAAGAGATTTTAGGTCATTGAGGGTGTGGCCTAAAAGGAGATTGTGGGACACTGGTCTCTTCCTCTTTCTGTTTGTTTCTAAGCTATCACTAGTGTGCTGCTTGCTCTGCCATATGCTGTCTGCTAGGATATGCTGCCTTACCACAGGCACAAAGCAACAAGACCAAGTATGCATAAACTGGAACTTCTGAAATTGTGAGCTAAAATAAACATGTGCTCTTACTAAGCTGACTGTCTCAGGCATTTGTTATAACAATGGAAAGCTGACTAATTACAAAATAATAACAATTCTAAATGGTCTTTCCTACAAAATAGAAAAGAAGGAAATACTTCCCAAACCCTTTTAATGAAACTAGAATCACATTGATACCAAACAATACTATGTTAGTCAACTTTCTGTTGCTGTGAAAAAATGCTTGAGATGTTGTTGTTAGGTGTTGTCAAGTTCGTGTCCAACTCATAGGGACCCTACATACAACAGATGAAACACTATTGTTAGTGTTTTTTCTGGTATTCATAGGGTTTTCAATGGCTGCTTGTTTCAGGAGTGGGCTGCTGGGTCCTTCTCCCAACACTATTATCAGTGCTTCTCTGTTGTTCATCGGGTTTTCAATGGTGGATTGATTTTTGGGAGTGGGTTGCCAGGGCCTTCTCCCAAGCCTACAGTACCTGGTGTTCCAGGTGGTCTCCCATCCACGTACTAACCAGGCCCAACCCTGCTTAGCTTCTGAGAGCTGACAGGATTGGATGCCACAAGGCTACAGCTGTAGATTCTTGAGATAGTTGACATAAAATGAAGAAAAGTTTATCTTGGCTCATAGTTGCAGATGTATTCAGTTCATGATTGCATGGACTTGATGCTTTGAACCTGTGGCAGCACAGTGTATCATGGCAAGAGCATCTGGTAGAAGAGTTGTGCTCAACACATGGCAGCCAGGAAGAGGAGAGAGAAATAGAGAGAGGAAGAGACTGGAATCTATATATACATTTCAAGGCCCATGCCCCCAAGGACATAACTTGCTTCAACAAAGCTCCACATATTTCACCATCTCTCAGTAGCTCCACAAGCTGGTAAAGAAGGCTATAATATGTGGGCCTTTGGGGATACCCAAGATCCAATATCCTTCATGAACGGAGATGAAAAAATTCTAAACAAAATTTTAGCAAATCCATTCTGGCAATATTTAAGAAAGATACTACATGAGTAAATAGAATTTATCTTAGGAAGGTATAGGGCACTGCCTAGAGAGGCAGTTTGCCCTGAGGCCTATCTAGGCCCACTTGGAGGTCTGAGGCTTGTTCCCCAGGCAGTAACCTTTCCCCTACATCTGGGAACCCCTGGGCAGGGAGCTTTCAAAGATGGCACTGGCATCCAATCTCTTTCCTCAGACCCCTTGGCACCTGATTGGCTATTTCCAAACCACCAAATGGCTCTTGATTGGACCATTCAGGAATCACTCCTGATTGGTCCTTTTACAAACCCAAATTTGCGTATCTCCCGATTGGGGTGACTGCCTCTGATTGATCCCTGGCTAGCCCCTGAAGAGGATATAAGGGAGGTACACAGAGAAGTTGGGGTCCATTCCACCCATTGGGACAGACAAAGCAATAAAGAGCTGTTTGAGCAGAGCACTTGGAGTTGGTGTCTTCACTGGGAAGAAAGAAGCAAGGAGCTGCCATGGGCATAAACCTCTGAGCTTGCCTTTCTTAAGGCTTCTCAGAGTAGCCCTGAGCATAAGCCTCCTTTCCAGGCAGCACGGTGCCCAGGTGCTCAGCTCCCCCTCACCAGATGGCGGATCTTCAGTGGCTGGTTCCGGCTCACAGCCAGAGCAAATCCAGGGGCAGGGTGACACCCCACAGGAAGGAATGCAACCTTGGCTTAACACTTGGAAATAAAACAATGTAATCCATTATATTAATAGATTAAGGGAAGAAAAAAACATGATGCTTCAATAGATACAGATAACACATTTGAGAATTTTAATATCTACGTGTGATAAAAATTCTCAGCAAAATGAATGTGCTGGCACATGCCTGTAATCCCGGCTCTGTGGATGTGAGGCAAGAGAATTGAGAGTTCAAGGCCAGCCCAGGCTACATATCAAGACCTTTTCTCAAAAAAAGTTCTCAGCAAAAAGGTAACAGAGGGAAACTTTCTTAACTGATAAAAGGAATCTAAGAAATAAGTGTATGGTTAACTTACTTAATGGGAAAAGATTGAATTCTTCCCTCCTAAAATAGGAAACATTTGTTTTTATGACTGTTATATAACATTGTGCTGAAAGTCCTGGCCAATGCAATAAAACATGAAAAAGAAAGATATGCAGATTAGTAAGGAATAAATAAACCTCTCCGTGTTAGATAACATGATTATCTAGGTAGAAAATCCCAAAGAAACTACAATAAGGTTCTCAAACTGATAATTATAATTCACTAAAAAGGTCAATACACAAAAAAATTAATTTTATTTCTCTATATTACTTGTTGTTGTTGTTGTTGTTGTTGTTGTTAGGTGCCGTCAAGTCGGTATCCGACTCATAGCAACCCTCTGTACAACAGGGGAGACACTATTGTCAGTGCTTCTCTGCTGTTCATAGGGTTTTCAATGGCAGATTGATTTTTGGGAGGGGGTCGCCAGGTCCTTCTCCCAAGCCTACAGCTTCTGGTGTTCCCAGGTGGTCTCCCATCCAGGTACTAACCAGGCCCGACCCTGCTTAGCTTCCGAGATCTGACGGGATCAGATGCCACAGGGCTACGGCTGCAAGCCCTCTATATTACTAGTAAATAATTTAATGTTGAAATTTTCAAGCATGATATTTATAGTAGCACCATAAAATAGGCTATTAAGAATAAATGTAATATTAGTAATATTAGGATATGTATGCAAAAACAAAAAAAAAACCCATTGATTTAAAAGAATTCTCAAAGAAGTCTAAACAGATGGAAAGATATATTGTGTTCATGAAATGGTGTCAACTATCCTGCCATTTATCTATATATTCAATACAATTTAGTGGAGGAAAAAAGATAGGTTTTTCAACAACTGGAACTAAAATGAATCACAGAGGTAAATATAAAATATAAAGCTACAAACTTTTAAAAGTAAATATAGAAGAGAATTATTACATGCTTGGATTGGTCAAAAAGTCCTTATATATGACACCAACAATATCATACGTACACATTTAAAGAACTGATAAATTAGAATTCATCAAAAGTTAAGAATTTTCCTTGAAAAGATACTGAAAAAGAATGCAAGGGAAAGCCACAGATCAGGACAAAAATATTTGCAGGACACATATATGCAAAATGTTTGTATCCAGAATTTCTAAGGAACTCTAAAATGCAACCATAATAAAACAATGGAATTCTAAAAGGGTCAAAGTTCTGAACAGATATTTTAACCAACATGTACATAACCATATGGTGAATGAACACACGAGAAGACAGTCAACATGGAAAAATAGAGGAATACAAATTAAACCCACAAAGTAATAACTCTATCCACTTATTAGGAACAATGAGGTTTAAACAAAGCATGGCAGTACAAGGGGCTAGTTAGGATTAGAGCCTCTGTAGTATTTTGTAAAACTGTTTAGCAATTGCATATAGTGTTAAACCCACTCTTACTATTCTGACCCAGCAATCCCACTTTAAGGTGTTTATTCAAAAGAAATGAAAACTTATGTTCACAAAAAACCATTATGCAACTGTAATGTAGTAGCTTTTTCTATAATCATCTGAAGCTGAACACAACTTGAATGCTCCTTAACTGGTGAGTGGATAAACAATGAGTAAGCGAATTCAACCATAAAAAGGAACAAACTGTTAACACATGCAACATGCATGAATCTCAAATTCATTATGCTAAATTGAAAAAGCTAGGCTCCAAAAGGTGCATATAGTGAATCCATTAACATGACATCTCAGAAAAGGCAAAACTATTGAGAGGAAGAACAGACCAGTGGTTGGCCAGGAGCTGGGAGTGGGAGATGTTGCAAACAGGGTGGTTAGAAGGAACGTCTGAAGGTCATAAACTTGATGGTGGGAGTATTTTACAAAATTGTTTGTATCTGCAAAACTCATTCAACTGTACACCAAAATGAGTATCATTTTGTGTAAATTAAAAGTTAAAAATTAAAATAAAAAACATACATACCAAAAAAATTTAGTATTTCTCATTTGTAAAGTGTTTTTAGTATGTTGTTTCATTCCATCCTCATGACAAAACCATTGGATAGGTACACTTATCTCCACATTACAAATGAAGAAACCTAGGTTCAGAAAGGCAGAGAAAAATATTTATTGTCATTTATTTAACAAGTGACAGAGCAGACGTGTGAAGAGAAATTCATTTGGCTACAAGGTCTGAATTCTCTTTCCTGAACAGTAATCAACTGAATAGATTCACAGGGTTCACACACAAACTCAGCACACACCTACACACGTATACCACACAGGAGCTACATAACACACATAATTGCAAACTCATATGAACATAGGGGTATTCGTAACTGACAATGATATTCAAATGTAAAATTGCATCACTTTTATCATTATCCTCATTAGTATATGTAGCCATGAGGCAGATTGTCCTATCCATTCATTCAGCCATTTCCTCATTTAGTCCTTCATTTCCTCTGTCAGAAAACAGTGATTGCTTTGTTTTTAGCAGGTGCCGTTTCAGAATCAAGCATACTGCAGCAAGTGGAACAGACATCCTCTGGCCCCCATGTTGCTTCTGATCTAGTGGGGGGAGGTAGTTAATGAATAATAAGCAAGGAAGTAGAAAGTGGGATATGAGGATAAGTGCTATGAAGGTAAAATAAAGTGAGGCAAGAAGACAGAATAACTGTACAAATTAATAGATTTCACTATGACATTTTTGCATATGCATATTATTATACATTGCTCATATTCACACACACACACACACACACACGCACACACACACACACACACACACACACACCACATGCACACATACAAAGATGTTGTTGTTGTTAAGTGCCGTCTAGTTGGGTCTGACTCATAGGGACCCTCCTAGGGTTTTCAATGGCTGATTGATTATTTAGGGAGTGGATGTTATATATAAGAAAAAAAGATGAAGTGTAAGAGAAAGCTGTTTTAGACATAAAGTCCCTCTGACTGGGTGACATTGAAGCAAAGACTTGACTGAAGCGGGAGAGGGAGCCTCAGGAAGGTCGCAGGGAAGATTTTTCAAGGTCATGGGAATTAACCAAGACAAACCCTGAGGTAGCAGTGTACTTGGCATGTTTGAGGTGCAGTCAGTGGGCCATGCAGCTAGGCAAGCAGCAGGGCTGACAGTGGGAAGAAGAAAGAGTCACCACAGGACTTTCTTACCAGCAGTATAGACTTGTGGCTGGTCTTTAATCCTGTGTAAATTTATCTCCCTGGGCAACTGAAAATTCTTTACAGAACCACACCTATTTATTTCATTTACCCTCATTTTGTACCTGGCTCTTCCCTGGGCGAGGCAGGTTCTACATAAAGCCACGATGGCTGCTGGTATATTAGTGGTTCTACCCCAGGGGAGGCAGCCATGCAATCTCTATATAAGCTCCAGGAGAGGGAGCACTTCCCAGGACTTCCTCACACTGCTGCTCTGGGGACCAAAGGACAGTCCCGGTGAGGGCAGATCCTCATTTACTACTGTTCAGCAGGGATTGGTCAGGCAGGATCAGGTGCTTCCTCTGGGCTAATGCTCTATGGGGATTGTGAAAGTTCAGGAGGCCAGATAGGTCAAGAGGGGCTGCATGTCCCCAGGGGACCCAGGTCACTTAGAGAAACTAGGTGTTCACTAGAAGAGAGTATCAGGACTTTATTCCTCAGGTTGAAGAGAAACATACAAGGGGAGGCAATGGAAAATATCACATACTCCAAAGAGGGACCAGAGGAGTGCATGAGTGAGGCCAGCCTGGACCCCAAGCCACTTTAGAGGAAGGTGGGAGGAGTATGGCAGCCAGGTTGTGGAGTATTGAGACATGCTCGGCCTAGTTTTTAAGGGACTTCAGGTACCTGTAGTGACACAGTCAGGTGTGACAATAAGAGGAAAAATTCCCTTAGAGAATAAATAGGGAGTGAGCCTCTGAGAAACATGGACTTCTGATTCAGCCAGATGTGGGTTTGAGGCCTGCTCATGCCCTGGGGTAGAGGAAGCTCCTGTTATTCCCTCTATAAAAGGGGGCTCTTAGGACAGCTTTGAGGACAATTGGCTAGACACAGTGCCTGCCACTTATTCAGTGCTCTCAATATACTGGTTTCTTTTGCTTCCCCTTTTAGGCTATGCTACTCATGGCCATTTTGTAGAATTGTCACTGGACCAGAAAGAGCTGAGTCCCGGCAATCATTGGCTGTGGCCAAGCAGAAGTTGTGGCAGCTATAGTAACCAATCCTTTAGGGAGTTCAATGGGGACCTTCGAAAGTAAGCGACCAACAGACAGAAGGACACAACCACCAGTGGTGCATCTGCTCAGGCAGAGGATGCTGGCAAGCTACCTATGGGGGCTATTTGCAAAGAACTGACTAGGGCGATGGGGGAACACCTCCCAAAAGAAGAGGGCACTAGGAAGTTAGCTGGACCCGAAGACTTGTCTTCACTGCCAGAGAGGGGGAGATTCCTAGTCCTGTGTGAAGGTGGTTACCTACCCTGTCCCCAGCCTCACTCTTTTCCAAGGGAGTAAAAGATGATAAACCATTTTTAAAATAATAAGCATGTGCTATGGTTTCTACCTTTGATGTTCCTAAGAAGCTTATGTGTTGAGGGTTTGGTCCTCAGCCTGTGGTGTTATTGGGAGGTGGTAGAATTTTTAGGAGGTGGGGCTTAGTAGGAAGAAGTTAGGCTATTGGGGGCAAGCCTTTGGAAGTGATATTGGAACCTTGCCCCTCCTCTCTCCTTTTACTTCCTGGCCACCAGAAGGTGAACAGCTTTGCCCTGTCCTGTGCACCCTGCTGTGATGTTCTACTTTGTCACAAGCTCAAAAGGAATGACTGGACTGAAATGAAAAGGAACCATGGACTGAAACCTCTGAAACCATAAGCCAAAGTGAACACTTCCTCCTTATAAGTTGTTTATTTCAGGCATTTTGTTACAGCAATGAAGACCTGATTAATTCACTATGTCAGTGAATTCTAACAAGGAGTCCTCAAGGAACAGTGTTCAGTCCTTTCCAAAAACCAGTAACACAGAGAGCTAGCCATTCTCCTCAGTTCCTCGTCACAGCCACAGCACAATTTGTTCTCAGGGCATCAGAGCAGGTAGGTGGTACAGAGGCTGTCTACTCCCAGGGTATACCTGTGCTAGACTGAGCCAGGGTCTAGACTCCTGCACTCTGTGGAGCTGGGACAGCTGGTAACTTGCCTTCTGCAAATAGATGAAGCAGAGATAGGGCTTTTGGGGATGGGGAGTGGGTTTGTTCTTCCACACCTGTGAGGGTGCCAGAAACACTGGCATGGATCTTGGAGGTGAAGAATATATGGGAATCCTGGAGGTGTGAGCAGGGCTATGCAGTCAATGAGTTTGAAAATGGTCCTCCTGACCTCACCACATCTGCATCTTTAGCATGGAGAAGCTCTGGGAAGATAAGGTAAGGATAGAAATAACAGTAATGGCCATTTCTTGGTCACTTATTGTGGGCCAGGTGCTATGCCTAATATTCTAAATATATTATTTATACCTTATCCCAACTCTGAAATGAGAACATTTGACATATGAGGAAACTGAGGCTCAGCATCCTTGTACCTGTGGCAGCTACATAGGGGAAAGAAGCAAGGAAGTAGGGGAACCTAGCAGAAGTATTCAGGGCAGAAATGGTCCTCACCAAGGGGCCCCTCTTTGTCCTGGGCCCTGCTCCCTGTGGACTCATCCTGGGCCTTCAGTCCCCAAGAAGAAGACAAGGCATTTCTAGAACTCTTTTTCTGATGTGGACATCTCCTTTCAGAAGAATCGAGAATTAGCTGGAGCAGGCATTAGACATGCCTATGGAATGGGGATTTGAGGAAGATCATATGATAGGTGATAAGAAAACCTTGTGAGGCACAGGGTCCACAGACATAAGAAAAGGCACTCTGACCTATGGTGGAACAAGTTTATTTAGGGCAAGTAAAGAGTGGGAGCGCGTAGGAAAAGAAACAGTTAACAGCTAAGAGCTGAGTGGGACTCAGGGTTTTATGGAGCAGGTAAGTTATTTGGCTGAGACTTATGTGGGAACATTTTTTTTTTTTTGGAGGCAAGGGAGAAAAGAGGAAGTAAAGTAGGGAGATTTGTTTTTCTATATTTGGTCATCAGGTGATCTGACCTTAGAGCTCTGTAAGGGGATGGGCCCATTATTCCCCCACTAGGTGCTATAGAAAAGGACACAGGAGGGCAGGGAGCAAAAGCCTAAGGCATTTTGGGAATGGGATTGTTTAGTGGTATAAAGGCAAGTCAGGGTTTCCGTGACTTCAGTGCAAGGCGAAAGTGATTATCAGCCCACACTCATTCTGGAGGTTTTTCTTCCTACAAACAGCAGTGTGCTGTACAACCATAACCTCCTACCTGTGTAAAAGCTTTGTGTTGCCCTTGTACCCCACCCTGTCCTAACTGGAAGCTGGGGAGACTTGCCTTCAGTTAGTTACCACACTGCTCCATGGGCTCTGATAATCAGTGATGTTAAAACAAATAAAAAACAAAACAAACAAAACAAAAACCAACAAGAGTTCCAAAATCTGGGGAGGTTATCAGGCTCAACAAAGTCAAACCAGCTTTGTGTTTTGGGTATTTTATTTTGCTCCTAGTCTAGGACTTTGCAGAGCTTTGAACGTGCTAAAATGAATTGTGGATCATCATGAAGGGAATATAGCCTTTCCTAAAGTAATTTGAAAAATGACAGTCTTCCTTTGTAAAATGCTTATGAACATCTTAGTGAATTGGTGTCCTGTGAAAGATGATTTAGGAAACTCTGTTCTGTGCTTAGCTATCTACTTCATGATTGCATATTACCTAATTAGCCACAATTGTATTTTTTTTAAACCATAAGCAAAATAATAACCCAGGCTTACCATCTGGGCACTTCTCCCTCTTCCCACACCTTTATTCTGCTTTTCTTTCTCCTTCTCTTTCTCCTTTTCTTTATTTCCCTCCCCCACCCTCCTTCTCCTCACTGTATAGGAATACCTTGAATAAAAGAAGCCTCGAAAACAGAAATATAAATATGGCAGTGATTTTTAAAATTGTTCTTTGATTCATGGCAGGCAAAAATAAGTTGGTTCTCATTTTTAAGCAAATAAGCAGATATTTAATAAAATCAATACTTGGTAAATATTTGTTGACTTAATTCATGAAACATGGATGGTAAACGAAAATACATTACTTGTACCTCTAGAATGAGAAAAGATAAGCTATTTTTGAATTGAGCATAATACATCAGCATTGCTGTACTCCAGGGGGCACCGTTCACACAGTATGTTATGCAAATAGGCCCCCTACAGCACAACCCCAGAATGCTGTGGCCCTGAGTTCATTACAAGTAAAAATGACTTTTTAAAAAATTGTATACCTTTTTACCAATATCTCTGGAGGAAGTAGATGAAAATTTAGAATTTTCACAGGGAATGTTTACCTTAGGACGGAAGCTAGATGGAAAGATCACCAGACACCCGCATACACATATTTTCCCTGTAGATACAGCCAAGTGTGAGACCAGGGACCGGGTGTAATTTATCAGAACCAAGCAACATTGCAGGCAGGTTGTATGACATCCACCTACAGCCTTTCAACTCATTAGAGGAGAATTGGCAAGAAAGCCAGGCAGACAGCAGGCTTGGTGCCACCTCTCAGTGCCAGAACCACCTGCATACAGCATGGTGCAAAGGAATAGCCAGAGTGCCCTGACGCCAGTTCCTGGAAACCAGCTGCAAAGGGGCTTATCCATTCTGCCCACTCCCAATTGGAAAGATCTGCCTCAGACACAGGTGGAAGGAGGAGATCCAGACTGGCAGAAGGCTTGTACCACAATCTTTTCTGGCTCCCAGCGCCCAGTACAATGGTCTAGTTACTTCTGTATTAAAGAGGATGAATTGACTCTAGCCCCAGCTTCACTGGGAAATCCTTGAGTGAACTTAGAAATTCACTTTTCTAGGAGCATGCAGCAAAACAAACCACCCTGAAATTATTGTTGTTGTTAGGTGCCATTGAATTGGGTCTGACTCATAAAGACTCTAAGTATAACAGAACAAAATACTACCCAACACTGTGCCATACACACAATCCTTTCGGTTTGAGCCCATTGTTGCAGACACCATGTTTCTTCTCATTTTGAGTCATGCCACATCAGTAAATGGAAGTCTCAGGGGCTCTATTCCATTCCCACCATTAAGGTCAACTCTTCTTTGAGGAGGCTGAACAGCACAGTTTTCTCATCATTTTTCTCTTCAATAAAGGAATCATCCAAATTGTAAAAATACAACTTCCTCCACAGAGGCAATAATAAAGCCATTTTGAATGAAAGAAAATTTTGCCTATAAACAGTTTTGCTTTTCCTTGAATTTTCCCTTGATCAAAATAAAGTTGGTCACCATTGCTATGCACCTTGTTATATCCACTGTCAAAGTTCAATGTCTGGTAAGTATTGCTGCATGTGAATTTTTATAGTGGAAAGAATTTAAGAGCAACAATAAATTGTCATTGGCCTGTTGTTGTTATTGTTGTTAGGTGCCGTTGAGTTGAGTCCAACTCATAGCCACCCTATGTACACCAGATCGAAACACTTGCCAATTCTGTGCCAGGAAAACGATCTTATTTATGTTTAAGCCTATTGTTGCAGACACTGTGTCAATCCATCCGGTGGAGGGGTTTCATATTTTGTGTTGACCTGCCACTCTCCCGAACATGATGCCTTTCTCTAGGGATTGATCTCTCCTGACTACATGTCTGAAATATGTAACACGCAGTTGTTGTGGTTTTGCCTCTAGCCTGGCTAAGATTAGACCCAGCCTACAACATAACCAGTTGACCGGTGGCACAAATGAAGGACTTCAGGAGACCTTCAGTTGGTGAAACAGGGAAGGTAAGGTTTATTGGATGCCCCCGTGATGGGGTGCAAGGAGCAAGCAACCCTTATAGAGCAGAGCTCTATGTGCTCTCTAAGTGCTGGCTCTAAGCCTGCAGCATGGAATGCTGCAGGCTGAGTGCTGGTACAGCTCAGCCTTAAAGGCACAGCCACAGCTGCTGGTGTTCCATGGAGGTCAGTTGGTCTTGCCTCTCACAGCTTGCCTTCTTTACCTCCCTCCTTCCTAAGGATGGGAGGAATTGGGAGGCTCTTCATGGTTTGCTTGAATCCTTCGGCTCTTCGGCTCTTTGGGGTCCCTGGTCTTGATCCCACCGGCTTGCTTGCAGATCTCACTGGAGTAGGGAGTGCTGGTCCAGGTGATGGGGATCAGGTGACGGTTGACAGGATATCAGAAAGGTGAGGTGAAGGGGGTCCAGGAGCCCTACTTTTATAGGGTCCCAGAGGGGTCACATGTTGGGATTCAGCCAATCAGGGCACACACCTGACAGGTACAGCAGGTAAACTGTCATACCTGCCAGGTGGGGACAGTTATTACCAAAAAATGCTAAGGGGAGCCAATCAAATTTAGGGTGGTTAGGACAGGTCAGACTGGCCAGGCGCCATCTTTGCTCACTCGATGGGAGGGGCTAATATGAGAGAGTGAGGTGAGCCCTGGGGTTTAACTAGGGGTCAGTCCCTCAGGCTGTTATGAGGGACCCTAGTTGTGAGATATAATTTTTAAAATCCCCAACACGCAGTCTGGCTATTCTTGCTTCCAAGCAGCACACTGGTTGCACTTCTTCTAGGACAGATTTGTTGATTCTTTTGGCAGTCCATGGTATAAATTCAATAGACGTCTCCAGCACCACAATTCAAAAGCATCAATTCTCCTGTCTCCCTTGTTCAATGTCCAGCTTTCACAACCATATGATGCAACTGAAAATACCATGGCATGAGTCAGACACACCTTTGTCTTCAATGTGACATCTTTGCTTTCTAATACTCTGAAGAAATCTTTGGCCACAGCTTTTCCTAGAGCTGGTGGGAAGCACCATCCTCCAATTTTTTTGCTCATCTACTCTCATTCCCATTCATATTCTCTCTCTCCTCTCCTCTCCTTTCTTCTCCTCTCCTCATGGTGTCTGTTGCTTCTCACTCTTTATTTAGACTTATTTTTTTCTCCATCAACTAACATTACCTGCAGAAGTGGCTGCTCCATAATTTTTCTGTTTTGAATCTTTCTTTCATTGGGCTTGCCTGAACTAAAAATCTTGAGAGAAATCTGTGCTTGGTGCTGCACCTGTCAGTGCGTATTCAGAGCCAAGTCACATAATACAGTTCTGAGGCAAGCTCCTGTTTTTTTGAGCAGACAGGGAATAAAGGGAGGGGAAGTCTTATGGGAGGAGTTAAGGGACAGTGAAACACAGACATTCCAGAAGGTGTCTGCTGACCTTACATATTTTTCTACTCTGCTAGAGTTAAGAACAGGACTAGGTTTTCTTCATCTTTAGCCTCAAAGCCACATCCAAGCCTGTAGTAAGTACTGAATTTATGAATAAATGATTTCATAATCACATTGATTAAATAGCAAGACCACCTACAGTCTGCTGCAGACTTTGAGAATCTTGTGATAATTAGCACAATAATTAGGGTGTCTTTTTTTTATTAGAAATTTTTAATGTACATCATAATGTGATTCATTTTGACATGCTTTTCATTGTGACAATTTTCATATATGCAATTTGATAAGCATTATTCATATAGGTTACCCCTTACCCTCCTCTATGTTTCCCCCCTCCCCCCTTCCTATCTAAGTTTCCCATCCAAGTCTTCTCTATCTTTTACTATATAGT
>VMDO01023647.1:8867-31320 GCA_007922755.1 Pedetes capensis
AAAAAAAAAAAAAAAAAAAAAAAAAAAAAAAAAAAAAAAAAAAAAAAAAAAAAAAAAAAAAAAAAAAAAAAAAAAAAAAAAAAAAAAAAAAAAAAAAAAAAAAAAAAAAAAAAAAAAAAAAAAAAAGGAAAAGAAAAGAAAAAGAAAAAAAAAGAATAATAGTATCAGATATCTCAGGAGGCCTTTTTGTAAGTGTGTAGCTTATGAGGGAGTAAGATTAAAATAACAACAAATCATTTTTAACACTCTAACACCATAACTAGGCGCACACTTATAATTAGTCACTTTGAATCAGGGAACATGATGCTAAATCTAAGCCTGTTATTTCTTTTAAGGAATGTACTTTTAGGGAAAAATACAGAAATATCTGTTTGTTTATGTGTTTCAAAGTCTACCATGGTTTTCAATGTACATATCTGTACTAGGAGTATAGATGGAATTGGAAGAGATTGTAAAATGATTTAGTTTGGCTTTTTATAGATGAAGAAACCAAGAGGTTAAGTAAAATGTCCAGGTCAGATAGTCAATGACAGAGCTAGAACCTTAACTTATTATTTTAACTCCTGGTACAATTTTCTTTCATGTTATTCTGCCTCTGTAATTTTGCTTCACAACATTTTAATTTTCTTTTAAAAGTGGTTTTTATTTTACCAGAGAGTCAATATATTTTTTATAACTACTAATTTCCATTTTGTTGTATAATGAGAAAGATTTTTAAATTCAAAGAAAATTTAAGTTGCAATATATTGAGATGTTAAGTCTAAACAGAGAGGCTAGTGTACTAACAGTTTAAGTGGAAGTACTAGGATAGAAAGAAAGATAAAGTGGAAGTGATGACAGGAAAAGACATTCTGAGTGAAAAGAACGAGCGCCAGATTTCAATTTTTGAAAGAATCTAGAAATGTATGAGGCTATGTTCTTTTGAAGTTGATATTAATTGGAGTTGATTTGTTGAGTTGAAAGAGAGGGAAGAATGAAACAAGAATATTGAAGACACTAAAGCTGTTAATAGGGCCCAGAGCAGAGTTAAAATATATAAGCCAGATGCTAAAATCATCTAGATGAAGCAAAAACAAAAACAAAGACTGGTGGAAGATTTTTGTAGAGAACTATCTGGCCACAATAGAGATTATTTTATCTTCTGTTTTGTGTACTTTATTGAATAATAAAAATGATAGAGTTGGGTGTTCTGTAAGAGTATACTCATGCTTAGCTCATGTTCTCAGTATGCTTATATTCACATTGCTTCTGTCAATATATATTTGTATGTGTATATATTCTTTAGTCAAAAGAATTGGGCCTGTTATTATATAACTAGGTGTGTTTCTTTGAAAGTATATATTAGCATATGCCTATATGATATTGCAAGAGGTGATAAAATGAGAGACTATGAGAGTTTTAAAAAGGTGTTATGGTTTTGACCTAAATTGTCCCCTAAAGGTCATAGTGTTTGGTTTCTACCTGGTGGTACTATCTTGGGAGGTTGTGTATCTTTGGGAGGCAGGTCTTTGGTGGAAGTAGTTACCTGGAGATGTAGCCAGGATTGCAGGTTGGCTGGGCCATGAAGGCCAGGAGGCCTCAGTGGAGCACTAGAGGTAGAACCCTCCCTCACGTAGCTACTGCTGGATACAGCTGAGATCACATGTATCTTTTACAGTGAAGTTTGGACCCTGAAGGGAGGAAAGAAACGTTCCTGGGGTCTGTGCTGGGAATGAGCTGATAGATTCCCCAATGCCTTCTGAGGAATGGGCCCAGAAACAGTTTCAAAAGGTTAGGAATCCAAAGGGCTGTGATCTTGGTAAATGGCTAGGCTCTAGTGAACTATGTCCTTTTCACTTGCTGGGGATGGGTGTTTCACATAGTCCCTATCATCCTTCCTGGCTAAATACAGGGGTGATTTTAGTCTTCTTCCTGCTAACAGGGAAACACTGACCACTAGATCAGGGGATTTATCTCAGAGAGAGCTTACATTGATATTCATATCTAGGATGGCTGAGGAAGCACGTGACTGGAGAGCAAATGTGTGGGAAATAGGTAGCTATAGAGACCTCTTAATTCCCTTTCTTCCTGCCTAGCATACTACCCTGATGTCCGATCTCATCTGGTCTTGGAAGCTAAGCAGGGTCAGGTCTGGTTAGTCCTTAGATAGAAGACTACCTGGTTATACCGGGTGCTGTAGGCTTGGGAGAAGGACCTAGGAGCTCCCTCCTGAAACAACCACCCATTGAAAACCCTATGAATAGCAGAGAAGCACTGATAATAATACTGGGCATGGCACAGTGTTGGGTAGTGTTTTGTTCTGTTGTGTATAAGATTGCGGTGAATCAGACCTCACTCCATGACACCTAACAATAGCAACAACAGCATATTCTCTCAGGTGTGAGCCTTTGGAGATTTTTACAGTAGACCTGCAGACCTGTCTCTCTCTGACCTGATCTACCATGCTGTGAGTTTATCTCCCATATGCCCTAATGCTGCCACCACCATGCTTGCCCTGCTGCAGATTCTCTGTGAGCTCCTAATAAACCTCTTCTCCCACAGGTTTGTTTGGATTGGTTTTTCTGCTGTAGTGATGACAGCTGACTAATGTAGAAAATTGGTAGTAGAGAGTGGGGTCTTTACTGTGTAGAAACCTAACCCTAACTATGTGGTTCCTAGATTTTTGGAACTTGTTTTCAGGATGAGCCTGGAAGGGTTTGGAGATGTGGGTGAGAGACCTGGAAGGCTTGAAGGGCAGTTCTGGTGAGAGTAAGGAAGACCAGAATGCTGTTGCAGGTGGAGTGCATAGTGTTTTAGAGGAAAATGAGGACTCTGTTAGATATTGGACTAGAGATGATCCATATCATATTCTACCAAAGAGGTTGTCTGCATTTTGTCCACATCCAAAAGATTTGAGTGAGGCTGAATTTAAAAGTCAGGAACTGATTAACTTGGCAGAGGAAATATCATGAGGGTGATGAGATGTTCAGGGCATGGCTTGGTTGCTGTTTCTTGTATTCAGCAAGATTTGTGGAAAAATAGAACAAAGGGACAGAAAAAAAGATCTGAAAAGTATGTAGTTTAAAGAGGGAAAGGCTGCAGCTTATCTAAGGTTACTGTGGACCGGAGCCCTTAATTGTTAAAGAGATATGCTACAGGGAAGGAAAACCTTGACCTTTTCACTGGAACAAAAGAAATTCCCCAGGAACACAGAGGGAGTTGGCCAGACTCATCTCAGGCCTCAGGATGTGAAAAGGGAGTGTCTGAAAAGATGTCTCCCAAATGCATTCCTGAAAACAGGCCAGCTGCCTAGAGAAATGTTTTCTCAGCCTGGGCATACAGAGTTTGCCACTACAACTGAAGTTCCAGAGGATGAAGCTACTTCTGGAGCCAGAAAAATCTGGCATCATCCATGTGGTATGGATTTTACAGGCATACAGAATGCAAGACTTAGGGAGTTATGTAGGTTGCCACTGAGATTTCAGAAGATAGCCTGGGAGACCAGGCAATATGTACCAGAGGTGGGTGTGTAAAATAGAGGCCCTGAGGGGTTGATCATGAAGCTTTGAGGATGGTGCCCAAGCAACAGTGGAGATCTCAGGGTGTCAGAGATGTCATCTGCCAAGGGAAACTGCTGGAAAGAAGTGGAGCCAGCCTGGAAAGGCCATTTGTGACAAGGCTAGAGAGGTGGAACCTCCCAAGCCTATTTGTGCCCAGACGATGCCAGATGCCAGATGATGGCACATGTGCCAGATGCCAGACTTTGTCCAGCAGGATATTGGTTTTGTTACACACTGATCTTTCCCTTCTATGTCCCCATTCCTCCTCTTGTAATAGGAATGCTTATTCCATGCCATTACATATGGAACCTGGTTTTTGTTTTTCAGGGTCCCACAGCTAAGCTTGCCTTGAGTCTCAGTGGATACTTGTACTTCTGAACATGATTGAGACTGTTAAGACTTTGGGACTGTTGAAATTGGATTGAGGACATTTTGCTTTATGAGTTGGCCATGACCTTTGGGGGTCACAGGCCTGAGTGTTACCATTTGGACTTAAATTCCCCCCAAAGGTCATGTTGTTTGGTCCCCTGCTGGTAGCACTGTCCTGAGAGGTTGTGGAACTTTGGGAGGCAGGCCTTTGATGGAAGTATTTCTCAAGGTGGTGGGCCTTTGGAAGTGTCTCCTTTTCTACCCCAGACCTATAGCCCTTGTCTCTCTCTGTTCTTAGTCTTCTATGCCATGAGATTGTTTGCTCCAGGCCCTTCTGTAACTGCCACACCTGCCTTGTATGGTGTATGTATGGTGTGATTCTCTAACTGTGAGCTCCCAATAAACCCCTTTCCCCCTAAGGGTTTTTAATTTATTTATTTATATTATTTATTTATTTGCTACAGTGATGACAGATGACTAATCTAAAAGGCAAATGAATTTAGTTTGACCTTAATACTACTATCTTGAAAGGGCATTTTTCTGTTAGTAAGTGCTATAAACTTATATATTTTTCTCAGTTAACAAAGTGTCTTTACATGCATTAACTCTATTATGAGTCTTAGATTTCTTGTGAGATGAACAGCTATAAACAATAGGATTAAAGTTACTATATTTTTGTTGAACCGTTGTCATAAAAGTCAGTAGTTTTTTTGAATGTCTATAAGGCTTTTGATAGACATCTTTCTGATATTCTCTGCTTTCAGCTAATATCTAACATCAGCAATGATGTCCCTAGTTCCCCACCCTCTTCTGAATCTTGATTTTCCAAAAGCTCCCTGTCTGTATACTGTTTCAGTCACTTTTGAATGATCTGTAGTAAAATTTTGCTTGCATGTGATATTAATGATATCATTCAATAGTTTCCACATTCAGTTGGATCCCCTTTCTTGGGAATAGGCACAAATATGGATCTCTTCCAGTCAGTTGGCCAGGTAGCTGTTTTCCAGATCTCTTGGATATTAGCTGAAAGCAGAGTATATCAGAAAGATTTCTATGTTTTATCAACTATGCAAAGGCATTTGACTGTATGATTTTCCAAAAGCTCCCTGTCTGTATACTGTTTCAGTCACTTTTGAATGATCTGTAGTAAAATTTTGCTTGCATGTGATATTAATGATATCATTCAATAGTTTCCACATTCAGTTGGATCCCCTTTCTCTCTTATCAGTCTGTCCAAGCATAAACAACCTAGAACGGATTCAGTAGCAGTGTGGTGTCAAGAACTCAACATAAGTCAGTCAATGGAATTTTAATGGGGATTGCATCAAATCTATAAATTGCTTTGGTAGGATAGCCATTTTTACTGTATTGATTCTCCCTATCCAGGAGCAGGGGAGATCCTTTCATTTTTTAGTATCCTCTGCGATTTCTTTAATGTGTTGAAATTTTCCTTGTAGAGATCTGAAGGGTCTTTGGTTAGATTGATTCTGAGTTACTTAATTTTCTGGTGGGCTATCCTGAAAGGTATTGTTTCTGTAATTTCCTTCTCTACCTGGGTTACAGTTGGTGTAAAGGAAAACTATTGATTTTTGTGTGTTAATTTTATATCCTGCCACTTTGCTGAAGGAGTTGATTAGATCTAAAAGTTTTTGGGATCTTTTAGGTGTAGTATCATGTCATTTTCAAATAAAGATAATTTAACCTCCTCATTGCCAATCTGTATCCCTTTGATTTCTTTCTCTTGTCTGATGGCCCTGGTGAGGACTTCAATTACTGTATGAAATAGAATAGGAGAGAGTGGACATCCTTGTCTTGTTCCAGATCTTAGAGGAAATGGTTTCAGTTTTTTCCATTTAATATAATGTTGGCTGTAGGTCTGTCATAGATGACTTTTATGATGTTAAGATATTTGCCTGTTATACCTATCTTCTCCAGGGTTGTTATCATGAAAAGATGTTGCACTTTGTCGAAGGCCTTTTCAGCATCAATTGAGATGATCATGTGGTTTTTGTTTGCCAGTTTCTTGATATGTTGGATTACATTAATTGATTTCTGTATGTTGAACCAGCCTTACATCTGTGGAATAAATCCCAGTTGGTCATGGTAATAATCTTTTAAATATTTTGCTGGATTCTGTTTGCCAAGATTTTGTTAATAATTTTCTCATCTATAATCGTGGGAAGTGGGTCCATAATTCTCTATGTTAGATGAATCTTTTCCTGGTTAAGGTATCAGGGTGATGGTAGCTTCATAGAGTAAATTTGGGAATGTTCCCTCCTTTTCTACCTTTTGGAATAATTTGAGGAAGACAGGTTTTAGATCTTCTTTGAAAATCTGGTAAAATTCTGCTGTGAACCCATCAGGACCTGGGCTCTTCTTTTTTGGGAGACTTTTTATTACCTTTTCTACTTCAGTATATGTAATGGGCTTGTTTAGGTCACTTATGTCTTCTGCAATTTGTTTGGCAAGTCATATGTGTTAATAAATTTATCCATTTCTTCTGTATTTTCATATTTTTGGGAATACAATCTCTCATAGTAATCCCTCACAATTTTCTGTATTTCATTATAGTTGGTGGTTATGGGCCTGTTTTCCTTCCTAATCCTTACTAGGTTAGTTTTTTCGTTTTTCTTTTTGATGAGATTGGCCAGATGAGTTTCTATTTTATTAATCTTTTCAAAGAACCAGCTCTTAGTCTCATTAATTTTTTGAGTTATCTTTTTAGATTCTAATTGAAGTATTTCTCCCTTTATTTTTGTAATTTATTTTTGGATGCTCCTTTTAGGATTGATTTATTGTTGAATTTCTAGTTTCTTAAAGGTGTGTCATTAGGTCATTTATTTGGCTCTTCTTTACTTTTTTAATGAAGGCACTTAATGCTATAAACTTCCTTCTTAAAACTGCCTTTGGTGTATCCCATATGTTTTGGTAGGATGTGTTTTCATCGTCATTTGATTGCAGGAATTTTTTGAATTCCGTTTTGATTTCATCAACAACCCATTGGACATGCAGCCGCCGTGTATTATTTAGTCCTCATGAGTTTGTAAAATTTCTGGAATTGTTCTTGCTCTTGAGCTCCAATTTTATTCCATTGTGATCTGATAAGGAACAGGGGATAATTTCTACTTTTTTTGTATTTGTTGAGGGAATTCTTATGGACTAGCATATGATCTATCTTAGAAAACATTCCATGTTGAGATGAGAAGAATGTGTATTCCTCATTGTGTGGATGAAATATTCTGTATATATCTGTGAGATCCAATTGGTTTATTGTGGAGAAACTTTACAGATATACAAAAAGTGATACAAAAATTCATATGGAATCACAAAAGACCATGTATAGCCAAAACACTCTTAAGTTGCAAAACTAGTGCAGGTGAAATCAATCCCTGATGTTAAGCTATACAATAGAGCAGTGCTGGCAAAAACAGCTTGTTACTGGGATAAAAATAGGCCTGAAGACATGTGGAACAGAATAGAAGATCCAGAAATACCTCAACACACCTATAGCCACCTAATTTTCGACAAAGGAGAGAAGCAAGTAAATTGGAGAAAGGATAGCCTTTTCAATAAATGGTGCTGGGAAACATGGACATCTGCTTGCAGAAAAATGAAAACCAACCCGTATCTCTCAATATGCATGAGAGTTAATTCAAAATAGACAAAAGACCTCAACATAAAACCAGAAACTTTAAAACTAATAGAAGACAGGATAGGTAATACACTCCAACATATAGGCACAGGAAAGTATTTCCTTAATAGGACTCCAATGCTCAAGAAATTGCAACAAGAATAGATAAATGGGATTACATGAAATTAAAAAGTTTATGTACAGCAAAAGAAACAATGAACAGAGTCAAGGAAATCCACACTGAATGGGAAAAAAATTTTCGCATCCTATATATCAAAGGTCTATTTACCAGAATTTATAAAGAACTTGAGGAAAAAATACCCAAGGAAACAAATAACCCAATATACAAATGGGCAAAGGAACTCAATAGACAGTTCTCAAATGTCTGTAAAGCCATGAAACACATGAAAAAATCCTCAATATCCCTAGCCATTAGGGAAATGCAAATTAAAACAACTCTGATATTCTACCTTACATCAGTAAGAATGGCCAAGATCAATAAAACAAGTAACAACAAATGCTGGCAAGGTTGCGGAGAAAAGGGAACCCTCTTACATTGCTGGTGGAGATGTAAATCAGTCCAACCACTTTGGAAATCAATATGGAGATATCTTAACTAAAAATTGATCTACCATATGACCCAGCCATAACACTATTGGGAATTTGCCCAAGGGGAGATGTGTCATCATACCACAGAGACACCTGCATCTCCATGTTCAATTAACAATAGAAAGGATATGGAATCAACCAAAGTACCCATCAACAGAAGAATGGATAAAAAAACTATGGTACATATACACAATGGAATACTACTCAGCAATCAAAAAAATGAAATAATGCCATTTGCAGCAAAATGGATAGAATTGGAGACAATTATTTTAAGTGAACAACAGAAGCTCAGAAAGAGAAATACCACATGTGGGAGCTGAATCAAAATTATAAGAATGAAAAAATTCTATGCCGAGGGCAGAACATAATAAAAAGCTCAAGTCAACCTAGCAGAGAAGGGACAATTTGGGGAATGCAAAAGAAGGAGGGAGAAATCTAGCAAAAGGAGAAAATCCTGGGAGAGGAGAGGGGGGAGAGGAAGAACAAGGAGGAATGATGAATGGGGGAGGGGATGACCTCAGGGTAAGCAGCCCAACTTTAATAGTCCTAGAAATAATTATAGTAACACCAATAATACCAAAGAATGGTATTAATATAGATGGACTAGAAAATTCACATAATAGTACTGACAATGTAAAAAGAAAGTTCACTATATAAAAAGTTTCAGTCTTAAACATAACTGGAATCCAAGGATATATAGAAAAATATTACCATAAAAAGACAAGGAAATGGAAGAGAAGTCTTTGGTGGTGTGTGTGTGGGGGTGTGTGTGGGGGGAATGAAGTGCACAAGAGAGTAAGGGGGGACTTATCTGTGTAATATACAACAAAATGCAAAAATCGGAATCTCACAATGAAAACATGTCAGAATGAATCACATTAAGGTGTACATTAAACATTTCCAATTAAAAATAATGAACTAAACACAAATTTATCTTTTTGCCTTGCCATCCTCAACATATGTCTTCTATCTTATTTTCTGGGATGGCTGCTCCAACTCCTGCCATTGTATATGTTTTCCATTAAGTAAGAAGGTGAGAAAAATAAAGAGAATTTGCCTTCACTGTTAAGAGTTACCGCACTTTTGCTCTCATTATTTTATTCAAAATCTAGGATAGACTGCAATGGAAGCTGGGAAATACAATTTTTAACTGGGTTGCTATGTGCTGAATTACGTGAGACAACAACAGGCAGTCTCTATCACAAGTGATCTTTGGGTGGTGTTTTGAAATATTACGATCATTTTAAGTTTGGACAACCAGGCTTAATACAAGTTCTGCATTGCCTCATTGGGTTCTGCTTAGATTCTCCCCAAGAAGGCACTTAGATCAGCTTAAAAAGAGGGAAGAAAGTAAAAGTCATTTTGTTTCTGGTAGTGTCCCTTGAAGTATCTGCAGTGAGCTCAGCTCAGACTTCATTTTATCTCAAGGATGATAGCAGCTTCCTTAACACAGACTAATAAGAACAGCCCTTACACATATTTGTAACCAGTTTTCTCTATTATATATTTCTTTGTTCAAATATCTGGAGAGATTTGTGTAACTATTAATACAGTTGGCCACTTTATCCTCATCTCTTGTAATATTTTAAGGAAGTGTTTAAAAAAGAAAAGTAAGCAAAGTAGTATTAAAAATTTAGATATTTAAGAATTTCAGTTTTTATTGGTGATGATCAGCTTCATTTCCATTATTTTATTTCACCAAGTGAGCAAAAAAGGGTATTTCAATAACCCTTTTTGACTATTTCTTTCTTTAACACAGTCATCTTCAGATTTTGTCGATGTTTTTCTTTTTGCTTCCATTATTTGAAACCACATTTTTTCATTCCAGTTGATGACCTTGATTCTTTTGAATTCAAGCTTGATAGGCCGACTGACCCCAACTTCTTAGTGCATACTTTGTATGATATGCTTTAGCATTCTTGAGAATAATATTCTTTTCTTTCAAACTGAGATATAATTCAGTTACCATACAACTCACCTATTTAAAATTTACATTTCAGTATTATTTAATATACTCAGAGTTGCACAGCAACTACCACACATAATTTTAGAACATTTTCATTGCCCCCCTAAAAGAACCTTGTGCCACTTTTCAGTCAATTCCTGTTACCCTGGACCCCCATCCCTGGGCAACCACTAATGAAAATTCTGTTTCTACAGATTTTCCTGCTCCATATATTTGATACAGATGAAATCATACAATATGACTAGCTTTTTCAGTTAGTATCAGGTTTTCAAGGTTCATCTGTATTATAGAATGTATCAAAACTTCATTCTGTTATATTGGTGAATAATATTCCATTATATAAATATACTACTTTTTGTGGTATGTAGGGGTTGAACCCAGGACCTCACACATACTTAGCAAGTGCTCTACCATTGGGCTACACCCCCAGCCTATTTTTAAAAATATTTTTTAACTTGAGACATGGACCTGATAAGTTGTATGGGCTGCCTCTGGCCTCGAACCTGCAATCTTCCTACCTTCACCTCTGGAGTCTAAGATAACAGGTGTGAGCCACCAAGCCCAGGATCCACATTTTATTTATCTGATCAGCAGTTGATGGACATTGGAGTTGTTTCTTTTTTGATTTTATAAAAATTCATGTTAACATTTCATGTAGATTTATATTTTCATTTCTCTTGGGTTTATATAATTACTCTTTTATGTTACCTCTATACTACTTCACATTTTATGGAACTGCCATATTTTCTAAAGCGGTTACTTTGTATTAGCAATGTATTAATGCTGCTGTTTCTCCACATCTTTATGAACATATGTTAATTTATCTGTCTTTTAATTATTGCCATCCTAGTGAGTGAACAGGGTATCTTGTTGCAGATATGATGTACAGTTCTCCAGTGGGTAATAATTTTGAGTGCCTTATTATATCCTTAGCATTCATTTATGTATATTGTTTGGATAAATGTCTATTAAGATCCTTTGCTCATTTTCATTTTTGTAATTAACTTTAAAAATTTTTATTTATTTATTTATCTTTTTGTGGTACTAGGGTGTTGAATCCAGGCCCTTGAGTATACTTTGCAAGTGCTCTGTCACTGAGCTATAACCTTATCTCTTTGATATTTTTTACCTTGAAACAGGGTCTTGCTAAGTTATGCAGGCTACCTTTGATTTTGAACTTGAGATCATCCTGCTTCTGCCTCCGCCTCTGCCTCCCAGGTCACTGGGATTACAGGTGTACACTACTGCACCTATCTTCTTTTTCCCACTTTTAAATTCAGGTGTTTGTTACTCGGTTGTAAGAATTCTTTATATATTGTAATATAAACTCATTTTCAAATAGATGATTTGCATATATTTTCTCCTATTTTGTGGGTTGTTCACTTTCAGTTCCTTGATGTGTCCTTTATAGCAGAAAAGATTTTAATGTTGACAGTGTTCAATATGTCAGTTTTTTTCTTTTGTTACTTGAGCTTTTGGTGTCAAATTTAAGAAAGCATTGCTTACCATTTTATAATGTAGACATTTATCAAAATGGTGTGTATCAGACATATATACAATTTTTATTTGTGAATTAAATAATTAAGAATCTGTTTCTTTATCTTTAAGATTTAAAAGGTATGTTTCCTTCTAAGAGTGTTATAGTTCGGACTTTTACCTTTATATCCTTTATCTGATCCATTTTGAGTTAATTTTTGTGTATGACATAAGTAAGTTCCAATTTGTCTTGCATGTGGGTATCCAGTTTTTGAAGCCCCATTTGTTGAGAGACCAATCTTTTCTTAATGAATTGTGTTGGCACCCTTATCCTTTATCAGTCTATGGAAAATATGAGGATTGTTTCTTGAATCTCAGTTATGTTTCATTTATCTATATGTCTCTCCTTGTGTTAGTACCTCCTATTCTTGATTACTATAGATTTGTACAAGTTTTGAAACCAGGAAACATGAGTACTCTGACTTTCTTCTTTTTGAAATTGTTTTTCTTTTTTGGGTCTCATAGTTGTCTATGAATTTTAGTGTGAGCTTGTCAATTTCTGAAAAATTCCAGGTGGGATTTGCATAGAAATTGCATTGATTCTGAAGACCAGTTGGGGGAGTATTGAAACCTTACTAGTATTAAGTCTTTTAATCAATGTATATGGGATGCCTTTCCTTTTATTTAGAACTTCTTCTTTTTTTTGCAGTTATTAAAAAAGTTTTCAGGATACACATTTTATACTTTTATTAATTTTAAAAGTAGTTTGATGCTATTTATTGGAAATATAATTATTTTATTAATTTCATTTTGGATACTTCATTGTTAGAATATATAAACAGAATATATAAATACAGTTGACTTAAAATTTCTTAAAATTTCATTTTTATTTTATATCCTCATAAAAGCATTCAATATAGTCTAATGGAAATCCCTGGATTTCTAAACCTAACTTTGCCACATGACAGATGAAGAAATCTGCCTTTATAAAAGTTTGAATTAGTGACATCAGCTCAAGTTTTCCGTAAGGTGGAGAAAAATAATGTCAGTTTTCTTCTCTTGGTACTAATGGATTACTTGATCATGAAAATATATCAAGGATCCTATGCCCCTATCAATAAATAATACCTTTGGTCAATGAATGATTATGTGAAAAAATTTTAAATTATTTTCCATATAGTTTCTAAGCAACTATCAGGCATCTAACAGGCATACATCTAAAAAACTTGCTTGAAACAGAATCACTTACAGAGCTGTTGAACAAATATGATGTGAAATATCAAGTTTGAGGGGAGCAAAGCTGTTCATTATAAATGAGCAGTTATAGAAATCTGTTCTGTAATTGGTATTAGGAGCTCTAATAGCCTTGACAGATCTCACAATTGACTTTTGTACATTAATTTTATAATCTTCAGCCTTGCTGAAACCTCACCCCCTTTTTTTTTCTTGCGGTACTGGGGGGTTAAACCCAGGGCCTTGTGATTGCATGCTCTGCAAGTGCTGGACCTCTGAACTGCACCCCCAGCCCATTTTTTACTTTTTGAGACAGGGTCTCGCTAAATTAGGCAGACTGCCTCTCGTTGCAAACTTGCAATCCTCCTACCTCTGCCTCCCGAGCTGCTGGGATTACAGGCGTGCACCACCGCGCCCAGCTCCTGAACTCCTTTTTTTAGTTCTAATTTTTAAAGTGTATATTCAAGATTGTAACATTTACAAATAGTGTTAATTCATACCAGTCTGTATGTGTCTTTTTTTCCTTTTGTAATTACTCTAAATAGAACCTTCAGTTCAATGTTGAATATAAGTGGTAAGAGTAGACACACTTATCTATTTCCTAACCTTAAAGGGAAAGCACTTGTTCTCTCACTAATTAGTGTGGTATTAGCTGTAGGTATTGTATGCACCACTCATCAGATGGAGGAAATTTTCTATAATTCCACTTGTTAAGTGTTTTTTAACATGAGAAAATGGTAGTAGATTTTCTGAAATGCCTTTTTTGAATCTATTAAGATTATCAAGTGTTTTATCCTTTATTGTATTGACATGATATATGAAGTTAATTAATTTTTAAATCTTAAGCCAACCTTCATTATTGAGTTAAATCTCAACAGGTTATGGTGTGTGACCCTTTTATGTGTTATAGGAAACTTCTTGATAGAATTTTGCTCAGGATTTTTGCTTGTATATTAATACATTATTTGCATTTTGGTTTCCTATGCTATCTCTGCCTGGGTTTGTTATCAGGATAATACTGGCCTCAAAAATGAGTTGGAAGCTGGGCGTGGTGGCACATGCCTATAATCCCAGCGGCTTGGGAGGCAGAGGCAGGAGGATCATAAGTTTGAGACCAGAGGAAGTCTGTGTAACTTAGCGAGACCCTGTCTCAAAAGTAAAAAAATGGGCTGGGGGCGCAGCTCAGTGGTCCAGCACTTGCAAAACATGCAGGCACGAGGCCCTGGGTTCAACCCCCAGTACCGCACAAAAAAAAAAAAAAAAAAAAAAAAACTTCTTCAATAATGTATGTCAATCCCATGTGTCTCTCCAGATAGCTGACCTAGGATGTTTGGCTATGCACACCCCTCTCATCCATACCTTATGGAAGACAGGTATAGTAATGAGGATGGCCAGATGTCATGTGATGCACACATTTATGTAGAACAAAGGAGCATAGATTGGACTTATAATAGAGAAAGAGATTCCCACATAGGGCAATGAGCCCAGGATAGGCCATGTGGATTCTTTGTCTCTTGGTAAGGAGGTATGCTAGGTCCAAGGTCTATTCTCATGTAGCCAAAAGTATATCAAAAGACTATGTGCATGAGACCACCTTCCCTAACACCAGTTTACTTGAGAATTCTTTGGCAACTATAAAGAGTATTTGTTTAACAACATCATGAAATATTTATATTATAATAAGTGTATGATTTTTAGATAGATTGAAGAGTTTTAGATAGATTTTTAGATAGATTGAAACCTACACATAAAGTTTTCTGTGGAAGTGTTTCCAAGATATTTAGCGGAAAAAACAGGTTACAGATCTGTATCTATATTATGTATTATGAATATACATACATGTTCATATATGCTTTAAAAGAAAATGAGGAATTTGTGAAGTCTTCCCAATATTTTCTCAGGAGGATAAGTGTTTTAGATTTAAAATCCAGGAATGCATGGAATGATATAGTTCAAGTCTTGAAAGCAAATAACTGCCAACCAAGACTACTATATCTAGCTGATTTGTCCTTGAAAATAGATGGAGAAATAAAGACCTTTCAAGATAAACACAAACAATTCATGGCCACCAAACCATTATTGCAGATGATACTTAAAGGAATTCTACACACACAGGAAGATGAAGGATAGACACAAATACAAGCATATAGGAATGAATAAATCCTTTGGGAGGAAAAAATGTACAAATGAAAGCTAAGAAGCAAAGATATCTAATTTAGCAAACCATCAAACCAATAAGGTGAATAGAGAAGGAAATAAAGAACAGTCAGCACTCAAACCAACTGGAGAAACAGCCAACAAAGTCACACAAAGTACAAAATCTTCCCAATAGTAACCCCTCTTTTTTATTTTCTTATATTGGGGGTTGAGCCCAGGGCCTTGTGCCTGCATGCTTTGCAAGTGCTGAACCACTGAGCTGCACCCTCAGCCCATTTTTAAAAACTTTTTGAGACAGGGTCTCACTAAATTACACAGACTGCCTCTGGGTCTTGAAATTGAGATCCTCCTGCCTTTGCCTCCAGAGTTGTTGGGATTATAGGCGTGTGCCACCACGCCTGGCTAATACAGATGGTCTTAATGCTCCACTTAAAAGACATATATTAGACAATTGGATTAAGAAAGAAGACCCAACTATTTACTGTCTGCAAGAGAAGCACCTCATCTGAAAATATGGACACAGACTGAAAATGAAAGGAGGGAAAATGATTTATCAAGCACTGGTAAGAAAAAAAAAAGCAGGGGTTGCTATACTGATATCAAAGTTGACTTTAACCAAAAATTATTCAGAATAGATAAAGAAGGTTACTACATATTAATAAAGGGAACAATTAATCAAGAAGGCATACTGATTGTAAATATTTATCCACCAAACACTGGTGCACCTAATTTTACAAAACAAACATTACTGGCCATAAAGGAATAGATAGATACAGATACAATAATAATGGATGACTTTAATCCCCACCCTCATCAATAGTCAGACCATCCAAGCAAAAAAATTCACAAAGAAACCCTATAGTTAACGCCATAGGTCAACTGGACTTAATAGCTATCTATAGAATATTTCATCCAATAGTTGTGGAATACATGTTCTTCTCAACATCACATGGAACTTTTTCTAAAACAGACCACATTTTAGCTCACAAAACTAGCCCTAATGAATAAAAAAATTGAAATATCCATTCTAATATATCATATTACAATAAACTAAAACTAGAAATCAATAATGAGAAACATCAAAAATATTACAAATATATAGAAAAGGAACAACACACTTTTGAATGATCAGTGTGTCATTGAAGACCTTATAGAGGAAATTTAAAAATTTGTAGAGTAAAATGGAAATGAAAACACAGTATACCGAAGCCTTTGGGATACAGAAAAGCTGGTTGTTTGAGGAAAATTCATAGCTATGAGTGTTTACATAAAAAAAATTAGAGAAAGCTCAAATAAATCATGTAATGAGAGGTTTTGGTTAGGATGGTGGATGGTTAATAGCCATGCTTCAAGTGGATAAGAAAACTGGGACATTTGTGAAGTTCTCTACCACAAAAGAAAAAAGAAAGAAACAAATAGAGAGCAGCTTTAATTATTAAAAAAAGGAATGGCATGAGGACAACTGTCTAAACAGTGGAAATTCAAACAACAGAGAAGAGGAAGAAGTGAAAGAAATGACAGGGAACTCACTAGAATCCTTAACCCAGGGAAAACAACAGCAAAAAAGTTTCAGAGGGTATGGGGCCCTTTGATAAAGTGTACAACTGGTGAGAGGTACTGCAAGAAAAAAAATCAGTTGTGTAGGACTCTCATGGGAGAAGACCAGGCTTGTAGCACCCATGCAGGGTCTTGGACCCTGGGAATGCATTTATTTTTCTTTTTACTTGCAAGAGACTATTAGTGCCCTGGCCTCTGGTGCTACTGGAACCACTTGTCAGAGGGAGAGAGACTTAGTGGTGTTGAGTTTGGAGGACATAGAGGAATAGTGCCCTTGGAACCCTGGGTCTAAGAAAGTCTGTTCAGGATGAGGTGCATTTAGGGCCTAGGAGTACCTGCAGTGTAGAAGAAGGGTGCCTCAGGACTGGGGAGCCTAAGAGAGATAGTTTAGGTAGTGGCGTGTTTAGGCATTGGGAGCACCTGCAGGACTAGGGAGGCTAAGAGATGCTGTTTAGGCTGAGGTACGTTTAGGGCCTGGGAGCACCTGTGATGTAGAGAAGTGGTGCCATGGGACCTGGGAGCCTAAGAGACACTGTTTATGCAGTGGCATATTTAGGGTCCAGGAGTGCCTGCACCACAGAGAATGTGTGCCATGGTTCTGGGAAGCCTAAGAGAGACAGTTCAGGCAATGGCATGATTACAGCTTGGGACAGCTGGCGCTTCAGAGAAGGGGCACTGTGGAACCAGTGAGTTAGGAGACATGGTTTAGACCATGGCATGTTTGAGGGTTGGAGAGAAATAGAGGGGATAGTGCTGACTTCAGAGGCTGCAGTGAGAGCTGGGTACTGGACCCTGAGGCTGGAACTTCCAGTAAGAGGAGGGAGAGAGAAGTACCAGTGACCTGTCATCATCCAGCTTCACAGGAGTGGAGAGAACCTCTTTACACATGGAGGAGATGAGACCTAGCACCCAGACCAATAGAAAAACACAAGAAACATGAAAGGTTAAGCTGGATGGGAAGATCCAATTGACCAAAGCTCCTCAATGGATAATTTAAAAGTAAATAGATTCTTAGAGATGCCAGATAAAGAATATAGAATCCTGCTTATAAATATGTTGAAAAACTTCAAAGATACCACCATGAAACCAATTGATTCACTAAACAAAAAGATATCTAACTTGGAAGAAAACTTCAGCAAAGAAATTGAAATTCTGAAGAAGAAGAATCAAACAGAAATCCTGGAGATACAAAGCGAAATCAATCAACTCAATATTACATTAGAATCTTCAGTATCCAGACTATATGAAGCTGAAAACAGGATATCTAATCCTGAAGAAAAAGTTGAGGATCTTATCTACTCAGATGGCAAGAAATAAAGAAAGATGAAAAAAGATTTTCAGGATTTTTAAGAGGTCTTTGATAAAATGAAGAGACACAACCTATGAATTCAGAGGGTTCATGAAGGAGCTGAAAACAACACAAGAGGATTAGGATATCTATTCAAAGAGATATTATATGGGAATGTCCCAAACCTAAGGGAAGAACTAAATACTTATACAACTGAAACATTCATAACTCCAAATAGACTAGATCAGAGCAGATCCTTTCCATAACACATCATAATTGGAATGCTAAATCTAGAGAGCAAAGAAACTATTCTAAAAGCTACAAGAGAAAAACACTAACTCACACAGGCTAACCCATCAGAATAACAGCTGATTTCTCAACAACAACCTACAACAACCTTAAAAGCAAGGAAAGCTTGGTCAGCCATCATTCAAATTCTGAAAAAGAATAACCGCCAACAAAAATTATATTACCCAGCGAAGCTATCTTTTAAAATAGATGGTGAGTTCAAGATATTTCATGATATTGACTTGTTTAAATGATTCACATCTACCAAGCCAGCATTGTACAGGATCCTCAATGAAACACGGCATATGGGAGAGGTAAGACAACCCCTCCCCCCAATCAAAGTCCAAGGAATGAATAATAAACATGAGGGGAATTTAAGAAAAAATAGACTGAATATTAATCAAAAAACTGGAAACAAACACTAAATTGGTGCAGAATAATGAGCTCCTCCAATAATTATTCTCAATATAAATGGTCTTAGCTCACCATTCAAGAGTCATGGAATGGCCAATTGGATTAAAAAATGTAAACCCTGGATAGTTACCAAATACAGGTGCACCTAGCTTCATAAAACAAATTTTACTGGAGATAAAGGAATACATATGGCCAGACACAATAATTACAAGATACATCAATATCTCAAGATACAGGTGATCAAAGCAAAAAATGAGCAGAGAAATGATGGACTTGAATAGCACCATAGACCAACTGGACCTTACAGATATCTACAGAATATTCCATCAGACAGGGAATACACATTCTTCTCAGCACCACATGGAACTTTTTCTAAGCTAGACCACATTTTAGTTCACAAAAATGGCCTCAACAAATACAAAAGTATAGAAATCATCCTCTGTACCTTATCAGATCATGATGGAATAAAATTAGAACCCAAAAGCAAGAAAATTTTCAGAAATGTCACAAATTCATGGACATGAAATAGTTTACTGCTGAATGATCAATGGGTCATTGAAGAAATCAGAAAGGAAATTTAAGAATTTCTGCAATCAAATGAGGATGAAAACACACCCTACCAAAATTTATGGAATATGGCAAAAGCAGTTCTAACAGGGAAGTTCATAGCTGTGATCACCTTTTCAATAAGCTAGGGAAGCCCCAATGAAATAACCTCATGACCAATCTTAAGGCACTAGAAGTCCAACAACAAGCCAGTGCCAGGAGTACTCAGACTAAAATTAAGATCAAGGCAGAGATTAGCCAATTAGAAACTAAAAAGACAATTCAAAGAATTAATGAGACTAAGAGCTGGTTCTTTGAATAGGCACTCCCCTAGACAATCTTACCAAAATAAAGGATGAAATTTAAAAAGAAATAGAGATGAATATGGAGTCATAACCACTGATACCAATGAAATCCAGAAGATCATCAGAGAATACTTTGAGAAATTGATTTCCCACAAAAACAAAAATTCAGAAGAAATGGGTAAGTTCATTAACACATATAAATTACCAAACTTAATCCTGGAAGACATGAGCAATTTAAACAGATCATTACATTCACTAAAATAGAGACTGTAATAAAAAAATCTCCCAACAAAGAAAAACCCAGGTCCTGATGGGTTCACAACAGAATTCTATCAAACGTTCAAAGAATTAATACCTTTCTCCTCAAACCATTTCACAAAATAGAAAAATAAGGAAACTTCCAAATTCATTCTATGATACCAAAATCAGGCAAAGACACTTCAAAGAAAGAGAGCTATAGACCAAGTTCCATGATGAACACTGTTGCAAAAATCCACAATAAAATTCTGGCAAACTGAATTCAGCAACACATAGGAAAGATCATATACCATTATCAGGAAGGCTTCATTCCACAAATGCAAACTGGTTCAACATTTGAAAATCAATCAATATAATTCAATAAAACAAGAGACTTGCAGACAGAAATCACATGATCATCTCAATAGATGCTGAGAAGGCTTTGACAAAGCACAATATCCTTTCATGATAAAAGTCCTGAAGAAAATGGGCACAATTGGGAAATAAAACATCATGAAGGCCATCTACCATATTAAATGGAAAACTTGAAGCCACTCCCTGTAAGATCAGGAAGAAGACAAGGATGTCCACTTTCTCCTCTCTTTTTCAGTGTTGTAATTAAAGTCCCCTAGCCAAAGAAATCAAGCAAGAGAAAGCAATGGAAGGGATACAGATAGGCAAAGAAGAGGTTATATTATTATTTGTGGATGACATGATTCTTTACCTGAAGGACCACAAAAAATTACTCTAGAAAACTCTTAGAGGTAATTAACTCCTTTTGCAAAGTAACAAGATACAAAATTAACACTCAAAAATCAGTAGCTTCCCTTTACACCAATAGTGAACAGGAAGACAAGCAAGTTAAGGTAACAATCCCATTTACAGTAGCCCACCAAAAAATTAAATATTTGGGAATCAATCTAATCAAAGACCCTGATGATCTCTACAAGGAAAACTTTAAAACATTAAAGAAAGAAATTACAGATGATACTAGAAGATGGAATGACCTTCCCTGGCCCTGGATTGGGAGAATCATTATTGTAAAAATGACTATAATACCAAAAGCAATTCACAGATTTAATGCAATCCCCATTAATATTCCAGTGACAGACTTTGCAGAATTAGAAAAAATTATCCTAAAATTCATATGGAAACACAAAAGGTCACATATAGCCAAAACAATCTTAAGCTGCAAAAACAGTGCAGATGGGATAATAATACCTGACTTCAAACTATGCTACAGAGCTTTAGTGGCAAAAACAGCTTGGTAGTGTCACAAAAATAGGCTTGAAGATTGATGGAACAGAATTGAGGTCCCAGAGATATACAGCCACAGGGACTAAGGATGATCAATGGAGGAAGGATAACCTCTTCAACAAATGGTGCTGGGACAATTGGATATCCAGTTGCATAATATTGAAAATAGACTTGTATCTCTCAATTTGCATGAGGGTCAATTCGAAATGGATCAGAGACCTCAACGTAAAACTAGAAACCTTACAACTACTAGAAGAAGAAATAGGAAACACACTTTAACACATAGGCAAAGGAAAATACCTTAACAAGACTCCAATCACCCTGGAAATGGCACCAAGTATTGCAAATGGGATTACATGAAATGAAAAAGCTTCTGTACACCAAAGGAAACAATCAACAGAGCTAAGGGAGAGCCCACTGAATGGGAGAAAATCTTTGCATCCTACACATCTAACAGAGGACTAATTTCTAGAAAATACAAAGAGCTTAAGAAAGCAAATTCTAAGACAATATATAACCCAATACATAAGTGGGCAAAGGAAATGAACAGACAGTTCTCAAAGATGCTTGAAGGGCCAAGAAACATGAAAAAGTGCTCCATATCCCTAGCCATTAGGGAAATGCAAATGAAAATAACACTGAGCATAATAACAAATGCTGGTGAGGATACAGAGGAAAAATAACCCTTTTACATTGCTGGTGGGGCTGTAGATTAGTTCAGCCACTTTGGAAATCAATATGGCGATACCTTATACAACTTAAGAATAGAATTGCCATATGACCCAGCTATACCACTCATGGGAATATACCCAATGGAAAATAAATCATACCACAGAGACAACTGCAGTTCTATATTTAATGCAGCAGTTTATAATGTCCCTTTATTAGTAAATGATGATGGGGTGCAGAGTAATACAACATTGGCTTTTTCCATTATGCATCCTTTATGTCACTTTTGGCTATACTTTCATCAACCCATAAAGTTTATGGAGCCTATGGCTAATATGTAGTAAAACTCAAATGTATGTTTGGGCTATATTCCCCTATTTTTCCAATGTAATCATGAAGTTGCACTGTTTACACTGAGATTATCCTCTCCCCCTTCATCCTCTACATTGCCTCTCTTCCCCATCCCATCTTCCACAATCTTCACTTCCCTCTGCTAGTTCCCTCTCTCCTCTTTTCTATTCTTTATATTGTTCCTTCTTCACTAAGTTTAATTGTGCATTTTTATATATTAATTATGTGCAGGATTTTTTATTCCTTTAAGTACGATTCAGCACCCACATATATGTGAGAACATATGGTATTTCTCTTTTTGAGCTTGTGTTCATTTGCTTAAGATGTTGTTCTCCAGTTCCATCCATTTTGCTAATGTGGTAGTTTTTATAATTGCAAGGATATTGAACCAACCAAGATGTCCACAGAGAAATGAATAAAAACTTGTATATATACACAATGAAATCTTACTCAGCAATAAAAAAGAATGAAATAATGTCATTTGCAGCAAAATTGATAGAACTGGAGAATATCATGTTAAGTGAATGAACCCAAGCCCATAAAAGAGATATGCCATATGTT